>JAOBAZ010009903.1:0-13475 GCA_026546875.1 Pteroeides caledonicum | reverse complement strand
TTTCCATTTGAATACAATGTATTGGAATGGAAATTATTATCCCGACGCAGAACGAGTAATTTGGATGCGCAATCGGAATTTCGAATTGGCTTATTGTAATACATTCATATGTCATTTAGTATGTCTGTCAATGAACACTATAAGACTAGTACACTTGTAGTAATATAAAGGACTGTGTTCTTTAGTCTTATCGAATAAAGATCAAAACATAACATATATCTGTTCTAAATGATATCCTTGTAAAAATATTAAACAATCACCTCATATCTCGAAGTTTTGTCACATTTTGCACAATTTTCTCCACAGTGTAATCGATTTCTTCCTCTGTAGTAAACCTTCCAATACCAAACCTTGGCAAAGAAACAACAACACAAGGTAAAACAATGGACATTTTTCAATTATTCTTTCATCACTTTTAGCGCTTAACCTTTTGGATGGCAATGTTGCTAAGATGCAACTTATTAACATGCAACTTCTTTACCACCAAAGAGTGTTGCTTGCAATGCTCGTTTTAAACATTATACATATAATGTTACAAAGTAGACATATAGAAGTGCATGAGAATTTTAATTGGTTACCATTCTTGTATAACGATTATAAAAGTTCTACCTGATCGATGAATGAGCAAGATCATCGTCCGTTCCAATGGCTCGAAGAACATACGACGGTTCAAGAGAAGCTGAAGTACAAGCACTGTAAATAAATTGTTAGGAGATAAAAAAACATTCTAAGCAAAAGCGAGATTAAGCTACTTAAACAATTCATGGACTATGATTGAGCGCACTAGCTCGAGCAAAGAAAGCTGACCAGTTTGAGCAGGGTTAAGTTGACCTACCTAAACAAATTAACAATTATATAAATTACAATGTACATTTTGTAATCACATCGAAAATGAACATGCAGGTCAGATTAGACAAGCATGATTGAATTGGTTCAGATGGAAGATAAACCAACCAGCTTGTGTACGGTTAGCTTTAAAAGTAGCTTTAAAAACCAAGAGTTTCAAGAACGAAAGAACCAGTAGAAACAAGGTTAAAGTGACCAGCTTCAACAACAAGGGTCTCCCGAACCTCTTTCCCCCACGTCTAAGACTTCCGCCGTCCTACTTCTTTCGCTAATTTTCCTAGATTACCTGCCAGACGAGAGGGCAACATCTTTTAAAGCCATAAGTAAACTTTCTCCTTCCACGAACGAAAACGACAAATTAACACAGCCAGGATAAGCAGCAACCTCGTCGCCATTACGAACAACATGAGAAAGATGTGACATGATACCATTAACAAGACGCTCTGATAACCTGGTCACGTGCTTCAAGTCGTACTAGAAATATTTAAGATTACTAAGTAAAAACCAACAACTTTACCATTTATTATTTAATTAAAAGACTGTTTTCACTTTGGCTTCGATGACTGAGTAACTATATCATTTGCTAACGACGTTAAATGATTAAATAAATGATCAAAAACCTCCATTTCGTTTTGGCTGACTTCGCAAGCTGCACCTAGGCCAACAGCAAGAACATGAGGGAGTGTACCACTTCTCATACCCCTAAAATATTGCAAAGAGTATTTCTATGACGTTGAAGAACGACAGTAACACGATTACTAATAACATGACAACAATCAAGGTAGGTAGCTACTAGTACTTGGTGAATCTGGCGGAAAGCATTAAGTATTATTTCCCAGAAAATTTATCTTAAACAACATGCCTACTGAGGCGTTAACGACGTACTATAAACGTGAGCCTGTGATCTCTTGGAAGGGGCGAGCGGTAAACTTCATGAGCGTAGGTCGCATCTATGACGCTCAAAATGATAAACACTACCATTTTCCATGGTAATGGTATAACAAATCAAAACTATGTTACTTAACTGAGGCAAGTAAGATCTTCATCAAGTATTATTTATTTAATGAAGATGTTACATGTCTCAGTAAATACGTTACAAAATCTCGGCCGATTTATAATAATCTTGTAAGTATTTCTATATTCCAAAGATATTTTCTAGTAAGGAAAAAACATTTTATGAGAATAAAGCCAAAACAACAGAAAAACAATGATCAAAAGAAAAACATCGCAGTCACTAAACAGTTAAAGCTCAAAATATTTTTCTTTTGTTCTTTGTTTCTCAATTGTATTGTCTTTGTTCTTGGCTATGTTGTTTTGTTCTCAATGTACTTTATACTGAAACCAATTACACGGCCTTCCAGCAGTGTGACCATATATGCAAATTTTATTACCAGATTCGGTCTGATGCACATAAAAACCCCCTCCTGCCTTAAATAATTACCACGTTTAAATCAGGAGGGGTGTCTATGTGCATCAGACCGAATCTATGGTTACACGGCCTTCCAGCTAGGAACCAAGCCACGCCTGTGGAAATGTTTGTGACTAATTACGCTGCGTAAGGTTGTTGTCGACCTCATGAGGACGTCAACAAGATATAGCTTAACTGCTCTATCTATATAAGTATATCGTAATGTATATATACCATACCTTTCTTGTCCACCTCCACTAAACACAGGTTCTAAACGAACACGAGGTCTTCGGCGAACATAAAGAGCACCGACGCCTGGAGAATTTTTACAAATGTTTACTAATCTGCGCAGTATTAGGTTAGTGATATAACACTAAGGAACAAATGTACTATGCTCCCCCCGGTAATTATGACAGTTCTAGTCGCATCCCATAAAATTTCCGAAATGTCATTGTCTTGGTTGATAAGAACCTTATAATAACTTTAATAACGGTTTAATCAATATTTAACTTCTGTCTCTTATCTTATCCAATTCAGTTAATTGATGTGTGATATAGATTAAATACTGGTTAAAAATACTGGCATATAAATTATGGACAACTCACCTTTAGGTCCGTAAATCTTGTGGCCACTGATAGACATTAGACTGATATTCATATCATTGACATTGATCGGAAGTTTTCCGACAGCCTTTTAAAAAAAATATCTTTCTCGTATTATATATTGCCATCTCAAATTAATAAATCATGAGTCAATTAGGCATATTAATCACGTGATCGCGGTTGGAGAGCCCGCGGTGAAACATGCCAACACAATATGGGTGTTTGGATATCGGATGAAAAACGTTGTTCATCCAATATCGTAATTACCCATGTAAAAATTGTGTGCAATTTAAACTTATAACTATTGTGTTCAATTGAGATGTCATATGAACACTCAAGGTTGTGTTCCACCGGCATATCCAAACACGTGAAAAAAATTAACAGAAACACTCGCACTACGCACTCATGTTTCCCGATACATTGTTTTCCGATACTTCATTTCTTTCTTATTTTCGAAATTTCGTCTAAACATTTTATGATTGCATACTAAAGATGATCTCAAACGATGAACTAACACCTTTGTAGATCTTTGTTATCTTGCTTCGTTTGTGAGTGATGGTTATGACTGGTAGCCATATATATTCGTCTAAGAATAAAATTCGTTGGAAAGCCCCAATAACTGTGCCTTGTAAAAACTCATGCAGTGTGACGTCATAAGTATGATATTTACATATCTAACAAACCTCAATAACTCACAAATGAGGCAAAGTAACAAAGTTGTATAAAAGTGGTAGTTTATCATTTCAGATGATCTTGAGTATGCAATCATAAAATATTTAGGTGAAATTTCACCGCATTTCCACTTTAAATCATTAGTATTCATGCGTTAAAATTCATTAAATCATAAAACAAAAACTCATAAATCAACGTTTTATTAATCTTACTGGCACTCTTGATGAATAGCCAACAGTAAAACTAGCAGTAGAAATGTGAATTATTTTTAAGTTACTTTGCAACTAACCTGTGCAGCATCAGTATGAAAAAAGACTTTCTTTTCTTTGCACAACGCTCCTAAAATAACATTTTTAAATAAAACAAATTTAAGGGAATACTCATGAGTTCTGAAAGTTTTCAAAAGTCAGACAAACTGTCCCAAAAAAGTTTCTATGGCAAATTTATGATGTAACTCCCAGTAAGATCCACTAGGAGAACGTTTGATTTTTCAAGCCCACACATGGTCAACTTTCCAGTATGTACATAAAAGGCTACTGTCACAATTTTTCTTAACCACAAGCAGCTAAATGAATAAAGACGTGTTCTCTGACCAAAATGTTTATTTATACAAGCTTTCGGCTGCCTGACTGTATATAGTTTGTTCATAAGTGTTATATTTCATTTTTAACTTCCGGTTGAAGGCTGCAGTCGGGCAGTGGAAAGCTCTAATAAATAAACATTTTGGTCAGAGAATGCATTGCCTACTCATTATGTGTAATCCTGGCCATGTGTCTTCAATCTTGTTATTCTTGTGTAGTCAAAAGACAAGACAAATGTGTTTGATGCAGTGTAAGCCACAAAAGTAACTTACCAATTTCTGTTATTGGTTGGAAGACTCCTATTTCATTATTCACAGCCATAATGGAGACCAGTGAAGTGTCAGGACGTAATACTGCTTCAAGTTGCTGGAAAACAAATGTTTATATTCATCACTTGTTCAAAATATTGAAAAAAAACTTGAAAAAAATGTGTACCACTGACTGTAAAATAATTGTTTTTGGTGGGAGGTTTTCCCCTGACAAGTAAAATTGTTGGGTGTTAGAGTAAAATCTGTTAAGTGGTCATTTAGGGCTGTCCTGTGGTGCATGGCTTAAACTCTTGGCATACTCATTTCATAACTCATTGATGGCGGGAGGTTTTCCCCTGACTACTAGTGCAACATTAGATGGAGTCAGATCTGTTAAGCGGATGTTGGGGCCATCTCGCTGTGCATGAGTTAAAATTCAAAATACCGGAACAACAATTCCATTGGCAAGATTTATATTTTTTTGAATTGTTTAACCAACAGGATTGTTATCAAGGTATTTTAAATTTTAGATTTCCACCCTGCCAGCTGTCATTATAATTTTTGTTACTCAGGTCTAAATCTGTCACTGCATCTTAAATTGGTACATTCAAAAATACACTCGTAGAGGTAGCTCATTAGCATTTTGGGTGAAAAAGGTTTTTACTACTCAACACAACTGTTTCTTAGACTTCCTAAAAGACTCATGACATGTCTACTGTCTTACATTGAGGTCAATTATCCCATTTGTTTTCACTGGAAGGTATGTAATTTCAAAGCCTTCAGCTTCCAAGGATCTACATGAGTCAAGGACACATTTGTGCTCCTAAAATATTAAAAGGAAAATAATTATGTACTGGTAGCACAAAGATATTTGCCAAATAACAACCTGAACCTGGTGGCAACACATCAATATATAAAGCTCCTCAAAATAAAATGAATATATGGTTTTTCCTGGCAAATAATTGAATTTATTCTTAAAAATAATGTAGCAATTAGCTGTGGGCAAATGAGAAAGCCAATACAGTAAGCAGAAAGATGGACATGAAGAAATAGATAAACAGGTTGGCAGACAAAACTACATACCGTTTGAGTAGTGACAATGTGCTTCTTTCTGTTTTTGTAAAAATGAGCTACACCCTAAAAATAAATATGCTCAGATTTAGCAGGTAATTACTATGCTGCCAGCAATAATACTGATCAATCATTCCCAACAGGCCCTATTTCTAGGTTACCCCTGGTATACCTGCAAGAATTTCTTATACTTTCATTTTATCATTTTAACTACAATATATCACAAAATATCAACAAGCTGTTCAATGTTTCTCTTTTGACATTTTTCTGTTCAAGGCTCGCTTGTGTTATCATTTTCTTTGTCCTGTTTGCCAAATGGCTCTTTTTGAGAATTGTACAGTATACCAAACAATTAGAAAAAATAAAAAAAGTACCTGCATTGAGTGATTGCAGTGAGTTTCAAAGATTCTAATCCCGGATTCTAATCCTAATTAGATGTTAATCCCAGAATATGAAATATTGTTTATAAATTTACCTTTATAGCCAGATTATTTGATTCTGTAGCTCCACTTGTGAATACAATTTCTTTTGGATCAGCTCCAATAAGACTTGCAACTTGCTATAGTTTATCAAAAATTATAATTAAAAAAGTTGAAAAATATTAATGAGTAAGTACACACTTTTATTATATGTTGTGTGAGTCTGATTGGCTAATGTATGGGATCGTATTTTCTCATACAAACCTGGCATACAAACCCGCATGAAAATATTGACAAACTAAGCAAAACAACTTGTAAGTAAAATTAAATGAAATAACAAAAAATGGACAGTCAATTAGCTATTATCTGAAGGAACTAACAGACAAAGACAATATATCAAATGCTAAAGACATAGACTGTACACCAGAGAAAGAAAGCAAGCCTTGCAACCCTGTCAACAATGTCGTTAGCATTTGCCGTTTTAGTTGAGACATATAATAATAAACTCCTTATTAATTTCACAAGCTCGGTCCATAGAGTAAAATATTTTGCTTTTGGTCTTTTGATAACACAAAGCTCGCTCTTTGGGCTCGGTCTGTACTCAAAAGATCTCAGGCAAAATATTTTACCATACAGACCTTGCATTCGGTTAATACCGGTAAGTAGCTATTATCATTATCAGTTCACCAACACAACCTAATTATATAAATTATGGCATTTGCCCTCACTACTATCAGTATAACACTGCTATCATAATTCATTACAGTACCACTACAGATGACTGCTGTAATAAGCAACCACTGGGTTATACCACTATAGTAAATAATAAACTATTGCTTTTCGAAAGTATGGCAGCTTCATCCATTTCCCAAACAACATTGCTATACCAATTTAAATTCAACTTATAAGTAACATTTGATCTGATGGTTGTTTTTACGGCTAAATTTACCACATGCCCAACAAATCTACACTGATTTCACTTGATAATTTTAATTTTATCACCACACATTATTTTTGCTGTATGGTACATTAATAACATCACCATTAGTAATACCATAACCATTATATAAACACTGGTATGGACCACCATGCTGTCATCACTATTACTAGCACAACCTGCAGTAACTACCACTATTACTTCACCTACACCTGAACAACATTCTGGTATAAAATAGCTTATGTCATAAAACATTTTATTTACCTTCCTAGCCATCTCAGTAGCTTCTTCACTTTCCCAGCCATATTTGTGAGTTCTTGAGTGGGGATTTCCATAATAAGAAACATAATAAGGTAACATAGCATCTAAAACCCGAGGATCCTAAAACCACATACGGTAAATATATTTTATGGTGGCAAGTTTTCCCCTGACAAGTAAAGCCATCTGGCATTAGACAGAGTAAAATCTGTCAGCCTGGTAAGTGGCCAGATGTGGCTGTCCTGCTGCACATAGGTTAAACCGTTTCATTTCGACGTTTCCCCTGACAAACAGGGGCCAAGTTCCATAACTGTTTTTGGAGGAAAGTGGTACTGTAAATTTGGTAACCTCGAAAATCAACCTACAAGTGGGGTAGGTGCATGTGCAGGAATTTAGGCAGGGATAAAACAACTTTGGCAAATTGGTTAGTTTATATTAATTAGGGAAGATACAAATTTTTTGGGGGAGATACAGTACCAAACACCTCTGGTGAGAAAAATTAAAGTTGAAAAAAATAAACAAATTGGCTGAATGGATGAGTAAAGAACCAAATTAGGAGATAACCCTTTACTACATTGCTGAAAATACCTCTTCTTTTTACAATCAAGTAAAATTATCTGGTATTAACCAGATCATTTTCAACCATAAAATATTCGACCATTTTTACCAAACATTTCATAGCAAAGTAGATATTATGAGCTATTATATATGCTATCATACTAAAATGAACTAGAAATTCAAATGTGATGAAGAAAACATTAGTGAGAAAAAGCTTGTAAAAAAATAAATCGCGTTAACACTTTTATATATGAAAAAAGTCATATTACCATAGGTGTTGTAGCTTGGGCATCAAGGTACAATGGATGGATATTTTTAACATCTAAAATATAAATGATAATAAATCTTACTTTAAACAATATCCTTAAATTCCGATAATGTTACTGAATAGCGGTGACAGCGACCTTTGGTAACCTTAGGTAATTAAACGTAAATCCTGTATTATAAACAAATTTCCGAGAACTAATCTTAAATCTAGCATGTACGGAACAAAATATAATAGTACGTTTTAAATAACTTTGTTTGCATCGTTCTAAGCGTACGACGCAGGTACGGCTTGCTGATATTAGTAAACTGAACAAGTAAATATAAATTAGTTTGAGCAATCAATTATTCGACTTGAAATACCTTTGTCTTCGATCGCAGCTTGAACTGAAGCTTGTCTGAACTGCATTTTGGTTTGACGACTTTTGGAAAGTCTTTGCATGGAAACTGAGGACATACACCGCCGGAAACAGTTAGCAAACATTTTTAAATAGAGCAGGAAAGATGCAGGAGTTGTAGTCAACACGAACTACGTGTATTGTTGTGGATCTTTGCCATCCAGTGCCTAGCACGAGTCCGCCATATTTAATATTGATGATGTAATAACTCTGTGATGTAATAGATACGGGGGTTAGAGGAAATTGGATGAATATACCTATTTTTAATTAACTATTCTGAAAATCTGTTCATATAAATACTAAATGTATTATCAAAACATTTTTTGTGTTGAAATTACACTGCAAAGATAAATATATATATACAGTGATATATACAGTAAATATATAAATACTAAATGTATTATCAAAACGTCTTTAAAATTACACTGCATAGATAAATTCATTGTGACGTCATTAGAAAGCACCAGTGTGGCACCAGTGAAGTGGAGAGCGCGAAAGCACAGAAACGGGAGAGCATACCCCCTGTTTCGATGTCCACCATTTTGAAGTTATTTCATACTCATTATTTCGTCATGCCAATTTTTTTACACTTCAAAAACAGCGTTTTTATACAGTTAAAAAACAAACCTCTTTTTAGACGGTTAAAAATTGCCTGTCGCGTCCGTCTGTCTGTCTGTCTGTCTGTCTGTTGCGTCCGTCAAAGGAAAAACACGCAAATTACTCACTGCATTACCGAATATAAATGTTGACAAATTCAGCAAAGACACTTTTATTCAAATTCTATAAAACCTAATTTAATATAAATAAGTTCTATTTGTTCTGATACCTCTACAATTTAAACCAATAGCAAACAAGAAAACTCCATGCTTCAGAATTGCTCGTGACCCATTAAAAGCACTGACTTGCGAAAATCTTGAGTTCTGGTTCTAACACAGTTACATGGCAGATTTTGTTTTGTTTTTGCTTCGTTTTAAAAATATTTCATTTTGTATAATGTACAAAATCGGCATTTTCTACAGAAGTCATTTTATCTACTTTTATAAATGAAGGGTCAAAAAGTTTGAAATAACATTAAAATACACTTAGCTTTGATGTCAACTAGGTACGTAAAAACGTGCAATCCTCGTTTAGCCGAAAAGATGGTGGAGCTAGTCGATTTAAGCAGAATTGTTAACAGGTGTGTTCATAGATGTTGAACGAGGTACTGTTCTCAGATGATGAACGAAGAACAATTAGGAATAAATTGGAATAAATTATACCACTGTCCAAAACGTCCAACACCTTTGTTTTAACAGTTATGAACATGATCGTTCAAGTGTTTTAAGCATCAATGTAACAAGCCTGGACAACATTGTTAATTCAACACATCTGATTCTAGCATGTTGAAATCACAACAGTGATCTGTTCCCGTTAATGTTACGTGTGCAGTGGGCATAAACATTATCATAAAGCCACACCAATGTTCTTCTGCAAGCAGTAGTGGTAATTTAAATTCATGCATATCAAACAAACTGAAATACTTAACAAACGAAAAGAAATTCGTTAATATCCTACTTTTTTAGTTTATTCATGTTAAGATTATTTCGTTGCCAAAGACTCTGCATTGTTCAGCGAAAACTGAAGTAGTTTCATAAGGGACCTGCCCTTTTTTGAACTATGGTGGTCCATAAAATTTCGACATATTTCGTCTTTGGTCCGTTGGTGGTAGAGGGTAATTTCCGGCATGACTAGGACGGAAGTAAATCCTTGTGGGGACCGACGTAGGGTAGGGTCTTGAAGCGCCATCGTCCACCGGCGTCGGAGAAACAATATTGGGATTATACCGGACTTTCATGTACATGGGTGGCACCGAAGGATTCCAGGGGACAGCCTTGCTCAAGAACGGATCACTATGGTGGGAATGTAAACGGGAAGCGTTTTGGTAATTGCGATGAAGACCATCGCCGCAAGATGACGACTTCTCAGTGAACTGTCCTGCAGTAGATTTCTCATGTGGCCACATCTGAAAAAAGAAAATCGTATATAATAATAAAAACGATCTATAAAAAATGATCCTATATTATCTCAAGCAGTTACAAAGCTAAAGATAATAACCAATCTTATTGTATACATTAAATACTTACGGGAGAAGGAGAAGTCGTGTTATCGTTGAAAGATGACTGCCTATCATTTCGGTCATCGCTCCGTCTATTCCTGCAATCGCTAGGCAATCTGGAAAGAAATACCGAAATTACTAAAAAGTCCGTGTTTCGACCGAGTAATGGGAGCGCGCGTGAATGATGAATTGAAACATGTATGAAGCTTTGCGTAGGTTAACCTACAGGAGCTCACTAAAAAAATCACATTATCAATTATTAACTTCGCTTTGTTTAAATCAGCACGAAGTTCAGGTAGGTATTACAGTTGGTCCACTTACCCAGCTTGCTTTGCAGCAGCAAAGAGCTCCAGTCCTGTGATACCCAGTCCAAGTGAAAACACAGACTCTCCGGCGACGGGAACTGGTTCTTTTTCCGCAACATCGACACCATCTTGACGTGTCAGCGCGGGAGGCCAAAGCTCCTTTCTTTGTCTCTGTTGAAAAAATATTACGTGAAGCGGCAGAATAAACTTTACAGATAAAAAATGACCATTACTATTTTATTGTATTGAAAGTAAACGACCAGTTACGACTGAAGGGAAAAAGGCGAAATTCGTAACCTAGAAAAACATTTTAAAACCTCACCACATGCAATTCCTAGGCGCCATAAATTCTGTGGTTTCTAAATGAAAGTTTCAAAGATTTCTAAACATACACTGGAAATTTTTGTTCCCGCATTTGTATTTTAGTTACTTGTGTTGCTGACTTTCTCCAGTGTACACCTGTACTACGGCATCGCTTTTAGAGTAGCGCTACAGTAGCGTTTCATCTTCCTGATAGCCCCTTCGCACTTGGTTCATGCAGTACTTCATGTAAACTACAATGACACGTCATTGGTACGAGGCAGGCATTATGGCACTGATTACACTGGCGATATCCGCTGCGATCATCGTCACCTTATGATTTAAAGGGATGTTAATCAAACTCGGTCAGCAGTACGGATCACTGGCTCATCATTCTTGGCATGGCCTACACTTGCAAGCATAACTAGGAGAAGATACTGACGACAATAATCGCTGTTAAAATTGCTAATGCAAACGAGCCTTTAGCTGCTAGTTATTCACTCACATTCTCAAAAGTTGTGGATGGTGGATTACTCCAAATGCTAGCTGATGGTTTGGTCTCATTTCCATATGCTTTCGACCAACCAGATCCACCAATATTAAACTCGGAGCCCCGTTGAGGTTCAGACGGGAGCTTAACAGGTGGCGTGTCGTCAGTGTCTAAACCTGCTAACGACCAACAACTATGATATACACTGTCCTGCGAGGCCGACATCGCCGATTTCTTACTCAGATTAGTTAGCAGGGGAGTGTCCGACTGAAATCCATTCTTCTCGATTGGTTCCCACACACTCCTGAAAAACATTATGCCACAGTTAGTCTTGTTTATCTAATATAACGTTACCCTCAAACTCTCATTACACACTGCTCACGTGGTTTTCGATATACACGGTTTTAGTAATTTATATTGTTTTAATTTTAATTTTAATTTTAATGTTTTTTACCTAAATTCTTTACTAAGCTATGGAAAACTAAAACTACTGCTTCAATTTAAAAATTTCAATTTAAAACTTAAACGATAAATATTTGAAGATAGTAAGATTATATCAGCTATATTTCGATCAAGTCGTTATACTTTTTAAAGTTTACCAAACCTGAAGTTTTGACAGCGCTACAACTAACCTTAAACTATCATTTAGTCCTATAGTTCTCTGGCCACCTGTATCTTGTTGTTGAACATCGTCGACGTGATCACGAGTAAGAGTCTTATTCTGGGAATTTTCTTCACCTTGTTTCCCGGGATTTTCTGTCCCATTAGTTCCCTCTGTGACACCTTTTTTATCCCCCCCATCCGCGGTTCCTGCTTGTTCATCGACACCACCACCACCGGCCGCTTTCTTTTTCTCCTTTTTTGATTTGTCATTACGCTTTTTCTTTTTCTTTTTAGCAACGTTCTCACCTTGAAAAAAGAATCGTCTCCTATTGAAACCATGGGAAAATGTTGGTGCTCTCGCGGAGCCGAACAACATCATTTTCACACATTTTCAACAACATAAGGGTGAGTGAACAGATATTAGGGAGTGCCGAACGAAGCAGAACTTTGAAACAATTTGCCATATCAAAGTACTAAAAATATATCAGGGGAAATATTGTTTTTATGTCCCTCTATTATCATATTATAACAAAACAAGTATGTGGTTAATATAGATACATGCTTGAAAAAGTCAAACGACATATTTACAATATCTTACCATTACCCTTGGCAGGAGCTTTC
This sequence comes from Pteroeides caledonicum, assembly GCA_026546875.1. Taxonomy (NCBI): domain Eukaryota; kingdom Metazoa; phylum Cnidaria; class Anthozoa; order Scleralcyonacea; family Pennatulidae; genus Pteroeides; species Pteroeides caledonicum. The sequence continues at coordinate 799 of JAOBAZ010009903.1, read as the reverse complement.
TTGTCTTTTTTCTTTCCTTTCTTTCCTTTTGTTTGTCCATCAGCTGTCAGTGTATCACCACCACTGGTATTTATCCTACCCTCCAGTTTGGCGTTCTTTACACTCTCAATACCGCTGTCCGACATGGCTCGTATACTGCACACAGACTCTGTATCACCGTCATCTGCGTCCGGTACCCCACGAAAACCAGAAAGAAAATTGATGACTTCGCTTAGCTCTGACTCGGATGCCAGCGACAAATGACTAATAGCACCTGACGAGAACGACAAAAATATTTCTTGCTCATGAAAATAGTACGTTAAGACAAGATATATACTATATGGGACGATATTTAAATTACAATATACAATTTTTCCTTTAACTGTCACGCCCCAGACAAATTCACTTGTCAAAAAGAGTCTTGGGATCAATGGGTTTTATAACGAAAATACCAAAATAAGTTAATTACACGTACGAAACTCATGTCTCGTCTACATGTTTCTCTCTCTATGCCCCCCCCAATAACCTCACGCTATCAAAACAGCAGTTATTGCTAATAACGAACAAAAAACTACCAGGAGTGCACCTAGCACTACAATCAGTGACGTAAGTGGGGCACTTCAGTCAAAAACGTGTTTTGACAATAATCGCATGAATTTATATATCAGCCATAGAGATCTTATATTATACTAGAGGGGGCATTGGGGGTAAAACTTGTAACAAGTTTCTACCGCCATTAGGGGGAACTAATCAGCACCAGGCCTTTAGGCAAACGCGCTTTTACCAATACAATTAAACATTTTAAATGTTATATTTACGT
>JAOBAZ010009792.1:0-13482 GCA_026546875.1 Pteroeides caledonicum | reverse complement strand
TGTAAGTGAAGCCGTTTAAATGATAAATCAGAGACTTGAATACGTCTCCGTCTTTAGACGACAAGTTACGACAAGTTGCGACAAGTTGCGACAAGATAAATCTACGACGGAGCTACGAGGAACCTGCGGCGAACCCACGACAAACAAGTACAAACGCACTTTTTGTTTAAAAAGCGTTTTTTAAACCACTGCCCTACGTTGACTCAATTTAAGCATTCGTCTAATATAGTTTTTACATCCTGGTAGTTATTTAAGTACAAAGTAAGCTATAAATAAAACCATGTACAGACAAGTTTGGAAATCATAAATTTTCACACACTAGTTTACCTCCTACTAATAAATCAAAGGCTGAAATGAAGTGGGTACTGGACACGAATAGAGGGAAGCATCCTCCCTTGCAGGCCACCACCATCCCGTGCTTAGTAGCAGACCTGAAGTAACACAAATCATTCTTATTATATTCAGAAGCAAACTAAATTTACAACATTGAGGATTTGAAATAGTTCAGTCATCGTTAATTTCTTTCATAATATTCACAAGTAAGGAAATAATACATGTGGTATTTTTTCCTTAATACCTATTGTAAAACGAATCTAAACTTAATACCAGAGTTCTTAGTCAATCAGAAGGGAGAATAATTGATTGAAATTGTATTATAAGTATACACTTTCACACACATTACTTCTTCTGCTCTATACCTCGGGATTTTGAAATTGCGACAGGTAATTTGCTATGAGGAAAAAGGATAGTTATCTCTCTTTGCGTCAGGACAACTCAATAGGTGGTCTTTTATTCATGTACCACATTTAGCCTTTAGCTATAGGAACAAAATAATAAATCAACTTTAAAAAATCAGTTAACTTTAAAAATGAGACAAAATCTCATAAGCTGTTAATTATGACGGCTCTGTGATTTTTAGAAACCAGCTTTTTTTTTCGACGTCTGTGTATTTATCTAACACTTTCACACTTTTTTTCGTTCACTTCCGGAGATCGTGGTTTGGTGATGTGTAAATGAGATGGCCACATCTGTTGTATTAAATCCCGAAAACACTGGTGTAATCTCCAAAGCCTTGTCCACGCTGTGCCAGATAAATTTGTATCCTCAACTTTATTTATTCAGATACGCCTTCCGTGCACACCGATCCGGAACAAATGTTTACCAAAAACGGAACTTTTCGAAAACGCTCTCCCGAGTGGAACAATTGGAAAACGCTGCCTGGTCGTATCAGTGTGGACGGAAAACATTTGTTCCGGATTCAATGTCAAACGGTTGCAGATACAAAGTTATCCGGTTGAGCTTCAATTTCTTGAAAACAAAAACAAGAATACATACGGCCTTTTGTAACACGCAAAGTTCATTTTCGTTGCTAAATGTCTCCTGACACAATCTTAATGAACAGATGGATTTTAAATTAGGCGTATTGTGGAATTAAAGATTATATTTGCTAATACCTTACCAAAGCTGTCAGTTCACACCCGCGAATATTTCATGCCTATTTCTGGCGCGTCATCCATAAAGATTTTGAATACTTAAAATATCTGGAAGAATCTGCATCACGTGGTCATGCAAATCATTAAATAAGAAATGGATCATGATTTAGCGCGCACCATCGAGTTATGGAGCACGCGGGAAAGTTGGGAGAGTGACAAAAACGCGTAAGTTTAGCGAAAAAACTCTAGGTTTTATGCACGCCAAATCATGATCCATTTATCTCTTCAACACATAAATTCAGACAGCAATACACAAAAACGATGTTTACATATTTTCAAAAAATTCCAGCGTCTTTTTAGCGTGCACCATCGAGTTATGGAGCAAGTTTCTCAGCCAATCAAAAGCGTCATAGAAATAAACATATGTTATAAACAAATGTTAGTGCAACAACATTCATTTTAATTAATTATTTTATGCCAAAAACATTGGGCTGTCCAGTTGAAAGGTTGAAACAAATAGTACCTCAAAGTACCCCATTCTTTCATCTCATGGTGTCACATGGTACCTCAAAGTTCCTCTAAATACCTCTTACTACCCCATTCTTTGATATCTCATGGTGTCACATGGTGCCTTATGGTGTTTTTGTTACCTCTAGATATACCATGGTACCTCAAAGTTCCTCTAAATACCTCTTACTACCCCATTCTTTGATATCTCATGGTGTCACATGGTGCCTCATGGTGTTTTTGTTACCTCTAGATATACCACGGTACCTCTAAGTTCCTCTAAAAACCTCTCGATACCCCACGTTGCTTTAATGTCTCATCTCTCAATATACCATAGGTTTTTACCATTGGCAATTTACGCGAGAACTTAATGATAATTTAATAATTTAAATGAGCTTTACCATTTTGGAGGAACATGAATGTTGTACATGATACTGTTTCAAAAAAACCAGTTTTTTAAAACACGAGTTATAAGCACACGTCCTACTTACATTATAAACGAGATTACATTTCGTTTGCTGACAAACGGAAAGCTAAATCGCGCAATATCTTGGATTTCGTTAATCTTCGGCAAATGAAGTTTCCCAAATCATATAAAAATATTGCAAACCTTATTAGGCTTTCTAACACTTATATCGGAATTAATATTTCAAAAAAATTTATCCGTTGTTTGCGTTTAAATAATTACGTCAGCTGAGACTCAAGTTACATAAAGTAAATGAACTTGTCAAATTATAAAATTTTGTTCGTACTTCTTGTCTTCTCTTTGTAAAAGAAACTACGAAGAAGTCGATTTCAACACAGTGGTCGATCAATGGCATGCAAACAAGAAACCAATGTTGTTCTCATAAATGGGTTTATGGACGAAACAGAGAAAGAAGTAAAACCGACTGACCTCCAAAAGAACGTTGAAATTGTGGTGAGCACATGGGAATTGGTGAAACAAAATAAAATGAAACATGGAACAGATTTCTACGTGAGGTACAGTAGTTTTTTTACCAGTACAATATATATCGCTTACCTGTTATCAAATTATATTACATAGTACCACTTAAGATATAACAAATCCTTTCGTCGTACAAGATCAAGCTGCGCGATTTTCGGCCAGGTTTTAGTACCTGCAGCACGGTGTGTTACAACTATTTATATACACATATACATACCCATACACATACACACATACACATACACACATACACACATACACATGCACATACACATACACACATACACATACACATACACATACACATACACATACACATACACATACACATACACTTACACAGACATTAACGCTGAAACAGACAGTAAAAGACACCGATATATAAACAACACAAAAAACTATGCCAGATAAAACAGAAACAAACCGCACCATATGCGATAAAAGACAACTAACCTACAAGTTCTTTTCCCGTGCAAACCCGACCCTGGAAGTACTCTGGAAATCTTGGAAATTTGTAAATGTAATGTCCATAGCAATGACGAACGTTGATATTAACACTGTAGAAACAACAATCGCCGTCAAAACTGAAACAAAGTTTTCTTCTTACAACCCCGTCACTTCTTTCAGGATGTACACCATTTAACCATCCAGATGCTTTTCCTCCACAAATGTTTTCCTTGACACATGTGGTTGGTAGCTGTGTACCACCACCACCATGGAAATTGTACCAATGATTTGGATCAAGTTGGTCAATGGTTTTAATTGGTTGATTTAATTGTTTAGCACCACAGTTTGTTGATGATCTGGTAGGATCGTCAATACTTTTAAAGTTAGCACAAGCAACAACTGAATCTACAAAATCACGAGACTTTTGTTTAGCAGTTAAAGGTTTTTAATTTAGTAATTTGGAACTTTTGTACTAGTTAAAATACGAGCGGCAGATCTGTATGGGTATTTATAATGGCGAGTGTGAAGCACGAGTCATTGTAAATCCCATACAAATCTGCTGCGAGTATTTTAACGTGCTTGTGAAATGAACCAATTGGTAATGAATGTGGAATATAAATATTGATCAGGAGTATTTTTGAAATTTAATAAGAGCATGCTAATTAGGCCGTATCAAAGTTAAGAATACTAATTATCAGATTGTTAACCTGTATGGGGGTTTACAAAGATGTCATGGGACAAAAATGTGGAGCATTTATTGGGTAGTTAATTCATTAATTATTGATGAGTTTCACAATAATAGTTATTAGCAAAAAGCTTACATCTCGCAAACGGAATTAAACAGCTCAGTCAAACTTTGTTATTGGAACAATAAAGTTGATATTTGCAGACCGTAAAAATGTTTTGCATGGACCGTCTCAACTAACCCAAGTTAAGCGAGAGTTAAAGTGAGTTTGAAAACGGGCTAAAACCGTTTATGCCTCAAAACATCAACTTGTATTACTTGAATTATAATTTAAAAACATATTTGCTGCTAAAAAAACTGAATTATTTTTGTCTGTTATTAAAAGCGAAGTCGACTGTTATAAATAAGGTTACAGTAGGATACAAACAAGTATAAGTCAAACAAATTCCTAGAAATGTTTTTTCCCAAAAAATTGATAGCGTTATACCTTGGACTGTAACTGTTACATCCTTTGATTTTATCACGTGGCCATGGTTCACTGAACATTGATAAACAAAAGTTCCATTCACAGATGCGGAAACAACCAGGTTCGTGTCTTCAGTTCTGTTTTGCAAAACAACTCCATCTTTTAACCATGCAACATGAACAGGGTTGACGACAGATATTGGTTTGCAAGCCAATTCAACGGTTTCACCAATTCCTATACTTTGACTCGGAGAGATTTCGTCTATTAAATCTACATACAGCACAGTTTCCAATAAACACAAACATTAGCACACTGGCAACAACCATTTTTGTACACACCTTGTACTGATTAATGTGAAATTACACGTAATATGGGCAAATATTGATTAGTTTTTCCATAATTACACGTACTATGGGCAAATATTGATTAGTTTTTTCATAATAGTTTGTTTTAATGTCCTTTATCATTTACACCTTGCGTAATTTTTTCTCCCCTCCCCTTCCCACACCCCAGCACGCCACACAGCACCACACCACACCTTACCAAACCCCACCCCACTACACCCCACCACACCACTCCACACCCGCCCCCCCCGCCCCACACCACACTACAGCATACCACATCACATCACATCCGATCACATCACATCCCATAACATCGCATCGCCATTGCGTCGTATCTCATCACATCCCATGCATTTACCTTACATTACTATCATTACATTACATTACATTACATTACATTGCATTGCATTACATTACATTACATTGCATTGCATTGCATTACATTGCATTACATTACATTACATTACATTACATTACATTACATTACATTACATTACATTACATTACATTACATTACATTACATTGCATTGCATTACATTGCATTGCATTGCATTGCATTGCATTGCATTGCGTTGCATTGCGTTGCGTTGCGTTGCGTTGCCTTGTATTGCGTTGCGTTGCGTTGTATTGTGTTGCGTTGCATTGTGTTGCGCTGCATTAATTGCGTTGCGTTGTATTGTATTGCGTTGCGTTGCATTGCATTGCACCACACCACACCACATCACACCTCACCATACCACACCCCATCGCACCACACATGGTATTACTATTATATTATATTATAATATACTTTAATTGGGTTCATCTTAGCACTACAAAAATGTTTTTTTTCTTTTAAATTATTTGTCTGGGAATATCTAAAACTAATATCATTTTACAACTTATGATTACAACTACCGGTATTAAAAATTTGGTCAAACAAAATGTCATACTATACCTGATTTGTACACGGAATTGATAAAAACGCCTCCACATCTTTCGTTGTAATTACCGAGGCACTGAGAAGAGCATGATGCATCGGGATATTTTGGATAAGAGTCAGGAAAACTGTTTCCACAGTAACACTCATCTTTATTTTGGGTACCGGCATAAATATAATTATTCATAGCGCACGTCCTACGGCATTCCTCCCCAGTCCTGCTGTTAGATTTTCCCATATAAGCTTTAAATGCACGCGAGGATTCAATGTCTCCATAGCAACCAACATAGCTAGCATCTATTTCTAATTCTAAATAAAACAAAGGGTCAATATAATTAGACTAACCCTAAGTGCTGACAATAAAGTCTGTTAAATGGCCAGTTACGGTTAAAGAGATCAGGTCTTATAACACTCATTTCATAACCAATTGACGATGAAAGGTTGTACTTGAGAAATGTAATGATCTAGGCAGGGCAAACAAAAGCCATGACCCCCTGGAATTGTCAAAAATCCCGGAAAAACTCCAGATTTTTGCTAAGATTTGATGTTTGCCGGGTTTATTTCAGATATCTCTTAACGCCTTTGAACGCCATCCTCCACAGAGAAAATTTTTCGCGCAACAGAAATTTCTTTTGTCCAAATTCAAAAGATTTATTCTAATTTCACTACAGTCATATCGAAAGACAAAAAAAGATATCAATCCGCGCGAAAATTTTTATCAGTGTTAACCGGACTTTAAGGCTTGATTGTTTCCACTGACAAATGTTTACGCAAGCTGAGACTTTCTTTTGTCTTTCGAAATCGGTGAAGTGGAACTGCGAGAAATTTTTTCGGAAAAGAAATTTATTTCGCGCGAACATTTTCCTTAGTGCAAATCAACTTTTAAAGAGTTAATTTAAATATCTGTCGAAACAACGCATTGGCGACGTTTTAAGATGAAGGAAAAGAAATGAATAATTTGAAGAACCACGAAAATTTCAGGCGTCGTCTCCGGTCTGTTTACAATTTTTACGTCTTTACGCAACAATTACATATCAAACCGCATTGAGCAATACTCCAAAGTGCCTCAGTAGAACTTATAAATCGTCTGGTGTTAGTCGGCCAAGTAAAATTGTTTGGCGTTAAACATTTCAAATCGATAAAGATCCCACAAGTTATATCAGCACTATAAATCAAACTGGTTTAGGCTTTAAATATTTTTTTTGCTCTCCCATTGTTTTGTTCTCTCACTTATTCTTTTGTTTTTACTGCACGCCCACACTGACCATTAAAGAATTAACTGCCTAGAAATTCAAACCTAAATTGCTGATTTTTTGACAGATGAAATCGAAAAATGTAGCAAAAAATTCAAACCATAGTCAGTAGAGTAGATGGTCTGGAAGCTTGTTCACAATTCAATAGAACTCTATTTATGTTGATCTCAATTTATGCACAATTTGTGCACCTTCGTTATCACGTGTCAATTGTTTTTTTGTAGCGATCAACCAATAACAGTGTTTTAAATCTCCATTGTTCAAACTCATGGATGAGTGCTTTTCCAACTCATTCTTATTGGTTGTTTACCTCAATATTCAATAGACACGTGATCACAACGGTACACAAACTTGCATAAACCTAGACAATAACATAGATAATGAGTTCTATTCAATATTTATTGAGTTTCCAGACCATCCACCCTACTGACTATGATTCACACGACGTGTTATTATTACCTCCTTTCCATATTTTCCCATTATAATCCAGTCCCCAAATTAACAACTGATCAGCAACCACATGTCTTAACTTATGTGGGAAAGAAACAGGGATCCATTGGGTACCAATATGGTTGCCATGATTCACTCCAGCACGATAGTGCACTGTACCATTATTATCCAGTGCAATCACCATTCCTTCATCACTTGTTGCTACCTGAACTTTACCATCATTCGGAAAAAAATTTTGTATGCCACTATTCACTCCAATATTATCACGGTATACAATTTTATCTTCTTTGGTTGCCCAAAATGTGTCTCTACTAACTGACGAAGCGATAACGTTCAACTCTGGCTCATTGGGGTTCATTGTCACCCAAGAATTTTGTGCTTGCATGAAGAAAAAAAAGTATCCGTGATCATCAGCACCATACAAATGCCAAGGGCCAGAGTCAAAGGATGAGAGAACACCACTCTGAAAGAAATAAAAGAATACCGAGTGACCAAAGTATTCTTGTTTAGTATGGCCCATTATTACTGCAACCAAACAACTATCTTTGTAATACGCAAATATGGAATCACTTGTAACTTGCCCTTTTTTATGCTGTATTTACAAATAGCTTTGTAATACGCATAAATGGAAACATTTAAAACTTGTCCTTTTTTTATGCTGTATTTACAAAGATATTCATTATCTTAACTAAAGATCGCATTTTGGTTAATTCCTAAAATTCTTATAAAGCTAATTGTAGTGAACAATTATTTGCCGAAGGCGATCGAAATGAATATCGGTGAATAAAAAACAAGAGGAAGTCAAGGTTTTTATGAACGATATTCACCAAGACTGAGGCGAATAATTGTTTTGGTATAAATACAACTGATGATTGTTTGGAAAAAATGAAAAAGAAACAGAAGAATATCAAATAAATGTAGCTTCTTTGCCACACACATCAACAAATCAAGCCAGATTACGCACCAGGAATCATTTTATTATCAGGTTTTTAGAATCTGAAAACGCAGAAAAGTAGTTGTCAAATAGAAATCCATTTCTCGATTAAAATGGCTAAATTTCTCTTAAAATATATGTTGTTTTGTTTCCAACTTTATGACAGACTTATATTTTTGCTTAATAAACATAATTACTTCGTTAACAAAACAAAGATATAAGTGATTAAAAACAGTAAAATGGATTTCTATTCTCTTGTTAGTTCCAGGCCTAGATTCAAAGTACAAAACTGGCCTCACAGCCAGTTTCGATTCCCAGCTGCCGTTAAGCAATTTTTCCAGTATGGCTTCGATTACTGGGAGAGCGCCTTATTTGTTATAAATACAATTTTGTTGAACCTACTATTAATGCCCAAGTGGTGCCTTCAGGAGTTGCCTCTGTACAACCAGCTCGAACAAATAGGTTATTGCCAAATACAAATATTCCTGCTTGTCCAACCGACATCATGTTTCGTCCGTTTCCTTCGTTCAATACCCAGGCATTGTTCTTTTTAAAATAATATTTCCCATTGGTGCTTCCACTACCAGTTAAAGTAGTTACCCAGATTTGTGTACTTCCAGCAAATAAACCAACATCAAATGATACAGTGCCTTCAGGAGTAGGGGTGTCAAGTACAAGCTCTGTCCAGGTGTACACATGCAAACCTACAGATTGAACAAACAATCTATACTTCTTGTAAAGGCAAATTCATACTGCAGACTTCAGCGTTCGTCAAGAAAAGTACAAAACTCATGCAAGATCGATTTATTGAAAAAATGTTATATGGAAATCGAGCCCGTAGTTTCGTACACAATTGGTTGGGACAATAAAAAATTTATGAATTAGTTACTATAGTATGTTCAAATACACACTATATACAGGGTGTATCAAAAAGTATACACTTGGTAAATTGACCGGTATGTGGATATTTAACGACGTTGACGGGGAATTGCAGGTATACCTGCATAGTTTAGGTCCTTCTGGTGTGTTTAACACTAAATTTAATTACTAGGCATTTTTGTCACTTAAGGTGGCTTGTTAAAAGACCTCAAATTTGTAACGCCTTGCGCAGTTGTTTTGTTAGCAAGCCACCTTGAGTAAAGACAAACGATTGGTAAGTAAATTCAGTGTTAAACATACTGGAAGGATCTAAACTAAGCGAGAAAACCAAAGGTTCCCTTATCCTTTGTTAAATATCGACAAACCAGACAATTTTCTAAGAGTTTACTGTTTTTTGATACACCCTATAGTACAACTTCCACACTTCAGTGTTCAATTCATTGTAGGAACGGGATTGTTAAAAACATTGAAGAGGGAATGGAGGAGAGGACGGGCGAGACTTAAACGTACAGGTGTCCCAAGCACTTATGACTGTAATTGTAGCTTCCATGCATACAAAAGCATACACAAGACCTAATATATGTCCCCACATCAAACTACCAATGCATTTAAGTTAAAATAGTAATCTATTAGACAAACCTGATTTGTAAACAGCTTGCTTGTTGTTAGCTCCACATAATTGTGAAATATCACCTGAACAAGTCATATTACACATTTTATCAGGAACTTGGCCGTATTGCCCAAATATTTCTCCACAGTAACATTCCTTTCCACGTTGTACACCAGCATAGGGAAAACGACGGAGAGCACACAGAGTTTGACAAGCCTGGGGAGAATTACTGGTAGTCAATTCTTCATAGTAACCATTCATGTCTTTGGAGGTCGTGGCATCATTATAACAACCAATGTAATCAGTTGAGGTCAAACCTAAAGAAAGATTGAGTACTAAAGACAAGTGGGTAGAACAAGTCATTGTAAGTACCCATATACAGATCTTCCGCGAGTGAAATTGCTTTTGAAATGAACGAACAGGTAATGAATGTGAAATATGAATATAGATCAGGAGTGTTTTTAAAAAAGTTAATAAGAGTATGCTAATTAGGATACATCTGTATCAAAGTTAAGAATACTAATTATCAGATTGTTAACCTGTATGGGGGTTTACGAAGATGTCATAGGACATAAATATGGAGTATAAATATGGGTAGTTAGCTCATTAATTATTCGGGAATTTACAATTAATTTATTTTTTCACTCTCGAAACGATCCTTCGAGAGCGAAACGTGAAATGAATTCGGAGAAGCAATTTTAAGATAAATTATCAAATGAAATAAAATATCTTTTTATAAATTTTTATAAAATAACATTTTGTGTAAGAAAGAGAGCAGATTTAAAAAACTTACCTTGAGCAACTTCAAATAAAATTGCCTAAATAAAAATACTAAGTTTAAACATTACTAAAAACAACATTAGCTTTTATCAAAAGATTCATCTCCACACAACGTTGATTTGGATCGAAATCATTACACAAATACCGGCATCAAAACATTTGTGAACGAACCACTAAAACGAACCAACGAACAAAAGAAAAAATGAAATCACTTAAACTGCGTTACATTACGTCATTTTTAGTTCAAGCAGTTTTGCATTTTGCGAATTCTGAGACACTAATTGCGTAGTGTGTAATGAATATGTTCCATCATCATCAAATCTTGGAACATTTCTTGCAACAAGAAGGGACACTGTCGTATTCTATTTCTACTGAATGAGCACTGTCATAAAACTGAAGTTGTTTGGACTTATTTTTTTAGGAAAAACGCATGAACTAAGACGGACGTCTATATCATACACCTGCGTAAGGATATCGAAACAAAAATGAAAAAAAAATTGCGAAAAAAATTGAAGAAAACAAAGCTAGCAAAAATTTTATTTACCTGAAACAAAGCTGTCAGGAATAGAATACTGTGAAAAGTTGTTAGGAATAGAATACTGTGAAAAGTTTTCATCATCGAATACAGAACAAAGCGCACAGAAACCCGTGTAAGCAAAGCATACACTACAACAGTTCTAGCAAAACAACCCCTTGGTTACAGGTTGTTTGGAAACCGACCACAATATACCTGTCAAACAAAACGCAATGAGGTATTAATGTTTCCTAAACAATCCAAACCTTCTGTTTTATTTACAAAAAGACCCCTGTTTACTATAATACACTATAATCAATTAAAAGCGTAAGTTTTTAATTTAAACTTGGAACTAATATGTACGAGTAAGAGCAAAACTGTAAATCTTAGCTTGATTATTATAGACACCAACCATAATTGGTCTTAGCCTGTGCAAAAATTCAACTATGAAAGCTCCAGATTTAGTTTATGCAAGGAACAAGCAATTACGCAAATGTTTACAGACCTTACACGGAGTAGAGAGGTCTGTACAAAGGATATCCCGTTTTAAATAAAAATATTCAGTTCCATTTTTCCTGCCCATAGTCTAGTATTCGGCAAAGATGAACGTATCCTGAAATCCCAATGAAGGATGTTTCTGCTAACGTGATAACTTTATTGAAAAGTATATTTAAGCACGATTGTGTGAGATAGGCACTGCGAAAGACATTACGGCAAATTCGTGTTGTTGATGTAGTTTTTACGCCAACTTTAAATCGATTAAGTCCTCACGGCATGTATGAACTGACCGTTTATATCGAATTTCAAATTTACAATCTATGAGCACTATTCGGTTATTTTGGCGTGGACGAATTTCGAAATATGGGATTAATATTTGCAATCGAGTACAATATCAAATATTTTATTATATTTAACAGATTATTAATACATATATTTAACAGATTATTAATAACCATACTTGGTAATTACAACAGGTACTACATTTAAAGAAAAAACCAGGGGCGTAGAAACGGCGTGGTTGGGAGGGGGAGGCGATCGCACGAGGTGCTACCATAGTCGCACCAAGCACAAACATTTTGGGAATTTGGAGCCAAGTAGATGGTCGGAAATAGCATTTTCCTAGCCGATCTGACCGTGAGAAAAGGGCCTGTACTAGCGAGAAAATAGAAATCCATTTTGTTGTTTTTAATCACTTATATGTTTGCTTTTCGTTGATGGAACTTGCTGAAACTTAGTAATTATGTTTAATAAACAAAATTATAAGTCTGTCATCAATTTGGGAACGTAGCAAAGTATAATTCCATAGAAAATTAGCTGTTTTGATCGAAAAATGGATTTCTATTTGACAACTAGTGCCAGTCCTTTTCCGTGTTTGCAGATCATCTGGCTCTTTCATGAGGTAAAATAGTTTGTACATATTCGAGTTGTAACAATCAGGGACGGATTTGTCCCTTAAAAACAACCCCTTCATCCGGTCCTCGTAACAATTCTTGTTTTGAATTACAATATTTTAAATTACTGTTGGAAGAGCCTAAAAGTATTTCACCCCCCCTTACAAATTATTGAAAGGGCGCGGCGCCCACGCCCCATGGTTCCTAGGGCGCTGGGAAAATCAGTGAACAAAACGATCTACCGGTAATCAATACCTAGTTTATAAATCTGCAATAATTTTGTTTAATTATTTTGACACGTCTTTGTCCTATTTTTTGACGTTAGCTTGGTGAACAACTAAAGCAGAAAGACGTTCGTCTCTCCACTTTCTCCTTTCATCTAGCTTATCTAATGAAGCACTATTTTGAATCATTGCTTCGTGAACAACTTTAGCTGTGGTCGACTCATGAAGTTTTCGTACATTACATTGATCTTTGCAAATCCTCTCGATGTTTTCGCCATATTTTTCGCAATAATCCATGATACCTTAAAATAAAATAGTAAAAAAGGTTGTAAGAGTTTCCCGATCTCCAAATTTGCAAAATTTGTAAAACAAACTACTGTCTGAAAATGAACAAAAACTTTTAAACACATTGTTTGTCGTGTTATGTAATACTTTTGGAATACATTAAAAGAGTATATCAGGTAAATTGTCCAAATGATTTTGGCCATGATTGTATTATTAGCTCATTAACGAACAATATGTCTGAATACAGCCTATTTTATTTTGTCTATAACCAGAAATTTTACCAATGTCAAGAGGAGATTCTTGAATTCGACATAACTAAGGCCTAGTTCAGACGTCGAACTTTTCATGTGCCAAACCTAATGCAAATGAACCAAAACAAAGAAGTTTGCTCATTAACATTAGGTTCGGCACATG
>JAOBAZ010009459.1:0-13487 GCA_026546875.1 Pteroeides caledonicum | reverse complement strand
CTGTAAATCTACGAATTTGTGCTTTTTAGCCTAATGATTTAGCCTGACCCATAAATTCACAAAAAAACATCATCTACAAATTCGCCTAATTTAGGTAATTTTCACATGTAATTAACATAAGTATACTAAAGCAGTAGAGATTGAAATCTGTTTCTGAGGAATTATTTAAATAAATCGAGCGCTGAAGTGGATTTTCCATACTTATTTCCATACTCACAAAATCCAAAAAAGAGTTTATACAGAGCAAAATCTGTATTATTACCGCCATACGGATGAGTTGTATTATATGGGGGCGAACTCGTATCACGTTGGGGCCGAACTCGTATCATGTTGGGGGCGAACTTGAAATGGGGCGAAACCACCGTAAACCAACTGGATCGGCTAAACTGAGCTCTTGCGTGACCCCACTGGCGGCCATATTTGTACACCATAAAGGAGATATATTTTTGTTTGGTTTGCGCTTCCAGAAGTTGTTGATCTAATGAAAGATTAATTTCAACAAAGAACTTGACAATTTAAATATTTTATGAGATACTTAAGCCCAGAAACTATTTACACGAGCAAAAATATCTACTGATTAGTTTTTGATGGCCGCCATATTTAAACACCCAAGAAAAATTTTGTTTTGTTCAATTTTCTTGTTTGTCCTTTCCGATACAGTGACTTTCAGACTAAAAGCTAACATTGATGATAACTGTAACCTTCCGGACAATTTTTCACATATTGAAAAATATTGTCTACAAAGTATTAGAAATCTTGTGTTGAAGGCAACATGGCGGCCAGTGGGGTCATGCTACATGTAGCATTTAGTAAGGTATAGCCCACAAAATAAAGACATACAGTAATCTCACTCTTGTCGGAACCTTTGAAGTTTTGTCCTCGCGCATGTCGCATTACGCATGTTGTTCGCCATGTTCCTAGCAAGTCAATTGCCTTTCCTGGCCAATAAGCACGCTGAACTGGCTGATCCGCCATAATCCTAGCAAGGTGATCGCATATTTTTGCATAAAAATACGGGGACACGTTGTACAACTGAGTTAGCCTTCTGTATAGATCTTTATTCTGTGGTATAGCCAATCCAGTTAATATAAAGATCAGTGGTCGTAACCAGCAAACGGCATAAAAATACGGGGACACAGTGTACAACTGAGTGGCGCTTCTGTATAGATCTTTATTTTGTGACACCGTCCAAACAACTCAAACTACACGGTAGTAAGTGGAAAACATTTGAAAACCTATTAACAATCCCAAAAACTTTGAGTTCGAACAATTGTGTCGCTTTTTACTAATATTAGCATGTACTATCACGTACTATAATGTTCCCGCATGTCTGTGAATAAGCAAGATGGCGCACGACGTGCTACTTCTGATGATGAAAAATAAACAATGAAGGAACTGTAAGAGACTATTATATACCATTCTGAAAAATCTTTTCTGAAAAAATCATAATAAAAACTACGTCAATCTTAAGGCAAGCATTTTTTTCACACAACACCAAATTTAAATTTTAAGATGGAGCAAAATTGATGCCGAAAACATTACCTTACTTTGCGCACCCAACCAGCTGGAGTATTTCGAAAAACAATTTATCAAAAATATGGCTAAACCATCCATAAAAAGAAAAATGACAGGAAAATAGTTCTTAAATAGTGAAACTTACCAAAACAAATCCTTTTTATCCGCAATTGTTGTTCCACAATCTTGACATATCATTATGCCGTACTAGATAAAACCGAGTATTGAATTTTACTAACTTCTGGTGAGATATACGTATACTCACACTAGACGTAAAAATTGTTAAAAAGTTAAAAACAAATGTTTTCAACTACATGAAGTCATCTTCCGGGTTAAAAATATACCAGAGTAACAATATTTTCTCTTAAAATAGCTTATATTATTATGAAAGGAAATAAGTGTGCAACCTAAGATTGTACACGTTTATTCAAATTTGGGCCTTTCTTTGGTATAATTAGAGCTTCGATAATGTTCTTTTGTCGTACAGTTTATCGTCATGTCCACTAAAAAATATGTGTAGCACTGGCTCGTCTGTGTTTTGCTGGTTTCGAGTTGTGATTGGGGTGATTAAGTTCAGCAATTCCTTGAAGTTTCTTTCGGTTTCCCTAATCTAACTGTCCCCACCCATACTGGAAAGTTCGTATGTTACGCCAAATATCTATGGCGTGACAGAAGTGTAAATACGCCAAATTTACTATAGCTTTGACGTGGCGTAAAAAGTCTATAACCTTAGTTTTTTAGAGTGTTGTTTACTGTACTTACTGTGCAGTGTACGGAAATACTAAAAGTATATTAGAGTGACCTGACTCTTTTTTAAGGGCCTTTCTACTAGCGCCTATTAATTTACAATTTTAAACCTTAATTGGAAATTTCGTGCATACTGAACCCTTCCACCCTGGCGTAAAAGACTTACGGCGCTGGGCTGGCGTAAAAAGTTTTAATACTAAATTACTGGCGTAAAATCTATGGCGTACGAAAAACGAACTTTCCAGTATGGGTCCCCACAGGAACACGGGCCTACGTGCACGAACAAGGTACAGCATGCGCATTTGCTCTTCTAAAGATCAAATTAAGTCCCTCCGGGGCAAAGATCTTTCATACAAACCATAGAAAATACAAACTCAAAAACATCGGAAACAACATGAGAAGCGAATGTTTTAAAACGTACAATAACGACAATGATTCCTCGAAAATGTTGGGAACTTTGCAAAAAGCCTGAACAATATTAATATTATACGACAACTGAAACTACCTAAGTAACCTTTAAAGCCCCGACTAAGTACAAAAATCACTACGCATCCCCTCGCAAAGTTTACAGTATGACCCGACTGTATGTATGTTTGTATGACTGATGGTTTGAATTTCCGCCCCTCATCACAATATTCCCGACATTTGAAATGTGGCTTGCAAGTACGTTTGGTAGTGTCTTGACGCTCATTCAACTTACATTCCCACACGTCGAGTGCGGTAGGCCTACACTAAAAGGTGTCGAGCGATTTCGAACTAGGCCGTTCCGTTGCATGCTCTCAGAGAGTTCGGATATGAGCGACACTATGAAATCACATATGATATCCACCTGTATATAAACTTTATAAACTTGCTGAATATGAACTTCTTGAACACTTTCATTATGTACTGTAGAATTGTCTTGAAAGTTATTCAATCAGGAAAGTGGTGTATCGACGCTTCACCTTCAGTCATGTTTAGCTCAAGGAAAAAAGAAGCAAACAAGCCAACAACAACAACTGAACATTAAACGTGTTGTGTAGCAGAACTTGCGTGAAAGGGATGAAACATTTTCACACAGCGCTGTGGAAAATGTGTTATTAGAGAAACGTCTAATGCTCACCGTGTTTCCACGATGGCCTGAAGAGTTCCAAACAAATTAACCATTAGATGTTTCTTTTAGAAAATAGCCAAAGCACGATAATTTTGAAAGTTTTAAACGCCCGTGTTTGGGAGGCCTGACCCAACCACGGGCACTGACCAATCAGCGTGCGCGTACATAACACATGTTATTTCATTATACTAAATGCTATATTTATTGTGGGACAATGGCAAAAAATTTGACAGCCTCAATTTTAAATGGACAAAGTACTTAGGCTAACAAGTCACCTACCTTCTGTATAATTTCCAGTTGCCTTCGAAGTCTCTGGATAGGACAGTCTAACTTAAGCAGTTGATTTCTCAATTTGTCATCCAGAGGTAAATTATGCGTTACCCAATAGGAAAACTCTGTTGGATCAGAAGGAATGGTATCTGTCTTAAGGTTTTCATTCCAACTTCGTAATTCTAACTTGATTTGTGTCATTAATAAATACTACAAAATAAACACATTATTTACCTTGAAGATGTTACTAGAAAAACAACCGGGAGAAGCGAAAAGTGAAGAAAAAAGCAGGTGAGCAGGGTAATACCAGCGACAGTCAAAGACTGACTTAGTTCTTAGGCATTCCAAAAATAGTCTTTTTCACAAAAGGTCGGTTGACTGATGAGCGGCAACTTGAAAGCCAAAATGCAGCGAAACTTATTAATAAACATTTCACGACTGCATTAAAGATCTTCTAAATAAACTGCCACTTTTGTAACAACTTCGTTATCCATAAGTTACAAGTTACATGTATCCAGGTTTGTTTGACATGCAAATATCACATTGGAAAAAAGGTTGGGCAAAAAGTACAGTTTTTTTCTGCGCACACATGATAGAAGTACGTAAAATTCACTTACTGGCTATACGTAGCTGTGACTGGTAGCCATACATATTCGTCTAAGAAAAAAATTCGCTAGAAACCTCCAATAACTGTGCCTTGTAAAAACTCATAATACAGTGTGATGTTATAAGTGTGATATTTGCATATCAAACAAACCTAAATATCTCACTAATGAAGCAAGCTAACGACGTTTCACAAAAGTAGCAGTTCAGAGTTTAGATGATCTGTAGCATAAAAAAAATCATCAACAGCCAATCAGAATAAACGAAGTTTGTCACGTACATAGGATGCAAGCATAAAACGTTTTCGTGAACTTTCGCGGCATTTCCAACTTAAAGTTCTTTCGAGAGTTTTAGAATGCCTAGCGCTCGATTTGAAAGTTGTTGTGACTCATCATTGTTTCACAAATCTGATTTAATATTCTGGAAAAGATAACGTCACATGGACCTCATTGGATATTAAAAACGTGAATATCTTGAAAACGAGACAACCAGTAGCGTAGCAATTATTGAAACGATTTATTACAAAAAAAGCTACTGTATGACTTGAAGCACTGATGGCCTGGGCCGTTTGAACATGAATTCGTATTTGTTTTCTTACCGGATTATAAAGTTCATAAACCCAGACAGGCCAAGCAGAAGAACTTGGGTACACCTGAACAACAGTTTAATGTTATGTATTAATATTAGACACCACACATTACATTTGGAATGGTTGCAAGGAGTACACAGTAATACCATAAGCAGCCCAAAATTTAGTTGTTTGAACCTTTGTGCTGTTCAAATTGTTAACATTTCATCGTAAAATAGTTTCTTTCCCCAGTTCCCTTATATTATGACCGTGCGCCACTTGTCGCAAGTCACAAATTATATATAGATTTACCTAAGGTTGGCAAGTTATTTCAAATTTGAATGGACGGTCGTTTTAACAAGACAAAATAATCAACATGGTTTGAAAAATACGCTAAAAAAATACAACAAATCAAATGTAGGATAGTTCTTCTAACTTTTTACAACGTTTTTTTGCTACAAAACTAGTTTGTCAAACGAAAAATACGAAACGTTTTACGAAATTTCTCGTGTCCCGATGCGGGATGCCGGTTGTCTGCACTAGGCAAAACTAGCTCGCAATCCTATTGGTGAGCTGTTTTGTTGTTATTCTGGTAGCCAATAGGATTACGAGTTAAAATTCTTTACCGCAGGGAAACCAGTTTGTCAAATACGTTGATCATAGTTTAGAAAACATGTATATAATAAATATATTTCGAATCAAGTTCAGGTTTTTGGAGGGGGACACTGTATAATCACAGTTCCAGCAAAAGTTTTACCTCACACAAACAAACCTGTTTCTTTGACGTCCGTGTTAGCCTTTCTGTTGCGCGCAACGGACACGTGATCGCACGGCTTAAGCTGACGCATTGCGGTAAAACACCGTTAGGATAAGCGGGAACGAGTATGTCGGGCAAAATGCGTACCAGTCCAATAGACGTCCTAAAAATGAAAAAAAAATTTTAATAAGTGGTGTTTTAGTTTAGCACTAAAAGTGATAAGCTGTCCTAGTGCATGTAAACATAGTCGATCCACACAAGATATAGCAAAATTTACGTAGGGGTTCTGGGCATAGAGATTATAAATAACACTAGAGGGGGCATTGGTATAAAAAACATTAGTCGAGAAGGGAACCCGCTAATGCGGGGCAAATTACGGTCCCGGATGCTAAGCCAAGCGCTTATTGGCTACATCAATGCCTCCTTAGCAACCACGTTAGCAACAACTGAAATCTTTATAAAAATTTTTCCATTCGTTGTTTGAGGTCGTTTTGCCGGTTTTTTAGGGAAAACAGTGCTTTTTTGAACTGGTTTTACTATTTTAAACATTCTGAAATGATATTTTAAGGCCAAAATCGTTTAGCAATAAAACGACTAATTTCGGCCTTGGACAAGACGGAAAACATCGTGAATGAATGAACTTGAATTTGCCCCCCATTAGCGCATTACCCAATTTCACCGTCGATGCCCCCTCTAGTGTTATTTATAATCTCTATGGTTCTGGGCCATTACCACTTATGCTATGAAAGAAAGTGATAAAGAGCACAAAGCACATGCGAAACTGATAAAACGCATGCGTACAGATCAAGTTTAGTATTTGCTTACAGTGAGAAACGACGAACAGCTTGATATATTACAACCGATATTTTTGCTTATTTGCTTTTTTCGTATATTTTTCATTCCCGTACATATTCGTGCTTTCCTATATGGAGAACGTCTGCCATCTCCTGCTTCCCTACATAGGAAAGCAGAGTGGGCAAAAGTGGTTAGTGCGCTGTCTGACTACACAGGGTAACTGCGGTCGACATAGTAGGAGTGGGTACAGTATATGTATATAAGTATATGTTCATAATAACACAAGGGTTAAATTATAGAACAATGTTAATTACAATAATTAAATGCTACTCCCTTGTTAGTAATTAATTAGTGTTTAATTGAACAACGATGAATGTTCAGTGAAGTAGCCGTGGACCAAAAAAGGGTTCGAGAAATACTGTAGCAACATATTATTACTGTCTTAAATAGAAAAAATATATAAAACTATTTGATAAGTTCTTTTACAATTTTTCCATATACCTCTTGTTTCCAGATTTTATTTCAACGTTTGCTCACGATGACATCAACTCCACCATCTTGGATTGCTATAATCTTTATTATATTCCAATATGATTATTATAGTTACATTAAATGTATATGGCGCCAAAACCTGGGTCAAGCTTGTACCCTTGGAAGTCCATATGAACCAGAAACTTGATAAGTTTGAAGACGTTTTGTAACAATGGTTTCCTTTGAAACTGATTACTCATGCAGAAGCGTGTTTAGACGCTTTACCTGGATCTGAATTAACTTTTTTGAAATTTGATCCAAAGCTAAAGTTATGGTAAACGAATAAGTTGAGTTTCCCGGAAACAAAGAAAATATGAGATTGTAATACGAGTTTATAAACAGTTTTATACGTTCTTTTATCTAAAATACAAATCCAACAAGGCTAGAGTATCGCAATTTACATTATTGTCTTACTGTATTTGAAAAAACGCTTGAAACTGACCCTTTTCTCAAACCTCTTCTCACTCACGAGATATTAAGTATTCAAACCAGTGTAATTGCGACGACAGAAGTAGTACACTATATTTGCATATTGGAAAATGATGTGTATGTTTAACACAGCCTCTTACCTAGGATCTCTCCCCGGCTCTCCCAGCTCGCTTGAGCAAAAGTCCTGGTTCGTTCACCGTTGAGCTCATGCCAACATTTTGGCCAGAAAAATAAGTTTGGTCAAGGGAGGGGTACTACGTTTTTTATCGCGTCATGGCAGTCAACGTGTGACAGACTTACTGAGCTTTTCCAGGTTGTTAAAGTCTCCAAGTTTACCAAACAAAAGATGAAACCAACCAAATAATATGATTTGCACCAGTATTGCACGTCACCTACGTCTGCTAAGAAATTTAAATCTTAAACAGTCATACAACCTCAACGGACCAGAGGGTTTTGGTCAAGCAAAGTAGGAACGCTGACCGGAGAGCTGGGTACTAGGTTGGTCGATACAGACCACCAAAGGCGTGTTTTGTGGTTGCCACGGCAACTTTTTAGATTCCAAGCATTGTGATTCTTGAAACGTAAATGTCTACGTTCTCTTCCGTTCTTGCTTTTTTTCTGTGACACTGGTTGAATGGATCAACTAGGTAACTGCACGAGAAGTTCAAACTCCAAAGGACTGACACCAAATCACATGACATCGTTTTTAGAAACCACGAAGGCTGCAATCTCGTAATTTGTAATTTCAGCCACAAAACGCTCGCAGTGTTACAACGCTTAGTGGTTTGTATACATACCGAATTTTGAATTCTTTCATTTGATGACTCTAAAGATAAACGCGACTACTGTTATGTAAATTACTGTGTATTGTATTTGCTATAGTTATCTCATTTGAATATTTGAATATCTCGAACGTAAGAAGATATGAGAGAACTGACAGTCATCTATTTTACCATTTTACGAGTTCATTTAAATAAAACAATAATTTGAACAGCAAAAATTTTGTGGCAATTGCACTTTAAACAATAAAAAATATGCCGCTATTTTCGTTCACATACAAATATTGTTCATTCATTAGAGGATAAACCACAGATATTAGGGAAAACGGTTTGGACGTTGAATTAAAATGCAATAGAACTAATTATCTATGATCGTCAACGTTAATCCAAGTTTGGGTATTCATCACATGTCCATTGTACTTAAAAAAGATTAACCAATAACAGTACTTCAAAGTTTTATTGTTCAATGTTACGGACAACAGAATAAGGACAACATTTCTGCATAAACCTAGACAATAACATGCATAACGAATTCTGTTGAATTCTAATTCAGCTTCCAAACCATGTTCTCTAATAAATCTGTCCAAACTACTCACCCATCAACTTGTCGTCTGGATGAAACCACTTGGAAACGTTTTCTTGCCATTGCCTTGACACGGATAGAACTGAGACCAGCTTCTGTTTCCTCCTTGACTGAAAATATTTCACAGGTCGTTCCAGTAAATTGTTTCTCAGCTGGTTCTTCGGGGTTTTGACGGGGACTATATTCAGTAATGATAAACAATATATTTCATGAGGTCAGGTCAGAGAAGAATAATCATTAAAGTAATTGCCAGACAAGTAACATGACATGAATATGATTTTCCGTTCAGGTAACACGGAACACATGACAAGTTGAGCGGGAAAACATTTTTTAATATATAACTGAGGGAGTTCAAGCGTGGTGATTGGCTAATAAGCGTGCAGAAAAAGTTAATTATGCATACTATTAGGAATTTTCCCGCCAATGCATATTTGTTTTCAAAACATCGAGCGGTAGCTCAAACATCACCGAAAGTAGATTTAAAAAAAAGCAAAAAAAGCAGCAAGATTCTTTATTAAGGTACAAATTGAAATTCTCCTAACATTCCTCAACAACCAACCGCGTACAGCGTATAATGTTTTGTTTTTTATGCTTTGTACTGGAGCACCCTCAACCAGTACGTTTATCTCATCTTCGGACTGGAGTTTAAATCTACTTTTGGTTCCTTCATTTGAGTAAAGGTACATTCTCTAAATCCCTTTGAATTCTTTCAATCTATTGAGTGAACTTTATATTAACTAGATTGGCTAAGCGTGGGTTTCTTTTTTACTATTTTGTTTTGTTATAACTTAACATTTACAAATATTTTTGTTTACTTTTTTTGGTACTTAAGTTTAGAAAGTTTAAAAAGTCCGCGGGGCGGAAATTTTTAAACCGACATCCTGCCGGATATACTGGATTTAAAGATCACTAACGTTTTACTTACCCATCAATATCCAGTAAGTTTGGATAGGTACGTTTTTTACACGATGTATTTGAAAATAAATTAAACAACCAACCAACCATTAATAAGTATAAGTATAGACCGTTTTCACATGACGTCACGGCGGCCATGTTGGTGTTCCAAAACAATGAAATAGCGGCCATGTTGGTGTCCTAAATTGATACTTTGAGAATTCAGCTCTTTGTTATTGAGAAATCTCCTATTGTTTTAGCAACCACGCATGGATGGCGGTCACGTGTGTGAAAACACTCTATAATAATAGTATGTTTCGAGTGCAATTTGCATAAAAAATGCACGAGTGAGTATTAAGACAAAAAATATCACGACTGTCATTTGATGTCTTTGGAAAACACACGAGTGCATGTTTTATCCAAATTGTATATGAGAAATCATACTATTACTTGTTAATACTATACTATAAAATATTCGAGAGTAATTGACGCGCGTTTGGTTGAACAACAAACAATAACTTTGGCTAACAAAGTAATTGAAATCACAAGGACAAAGCTGTCATGTAAACGAACAAAATAAATATTGCCGTTCGACTGTTCAAATAAAACTTCATCGCTGTCCGATAAACTAAAAAAATCTAACACTTACAGTCGATTTTAAGCGTCAATGAAGAAATTTTTTAACACGAGCGTCAAGCAAAGTTTAACTGTAGACGGCAACAGTTCAATCAATCGGGGGTCGGTGTCGATGAACGGATGGCATCGCTTTCTTTGTTTTAGGACTTGATCGGCAGTCTGTTGGCTTTGATTTGGAGGTATAACAGTAAAAGTGACATTGCAATTATGGAAGTGGTTGAAATTGTACATCTGATGCTGTTTTTCGCGTTGAATCATTCCCTTATTAAACGATGTGTTGTTGAGGCTCATGTTTGTTTCTTGATTGTCGCCGGCCAAGAACGGGACCTGCAAAGCGATACAATTGTAAAGGCTCGCCAGATACGTTTGCTGTGAAGGTGTCGTAACAGACTGCATGTTGTTTCATCGAGAAATTTTGGTGGATAGTTCACGTTGTTCAGCTTCATCTCCTTCGTCGTAGTCGTCCAAGGACTGCAGATTGCAATGGCCGATAACTTTCACTGTGGATGCTCGATCCACGTTGTTATTTTTCAGCTTGCTGACAAGAGTTTTTCGACCAATGTGGTTGGTAATTTTCTTGTCGCTGTTTGCTACCGATGTACCAGAAATTATTCGTTTTATCATTTCATTGATGCGGTTTGTAGTTATTGGCTGAGGTTTATACCAGACATCGGTTGTTGCATTATATTTAACAGCAAGATAAAAAGGGCCAGTTGATTTCAATTGGTCTGGTGGACTAAACAATTGCTCCTTAAACAAAGAAACTGGAGATTATTGCCCTCCAGTGGAAAATATTTTAGGAGAGACGGCCCTTTTTCGATAAACCGCCACCTCTTGTTTTTGTGAGACCTTCCGTAAACTCCCCAAACTGACATCCATTGTTGTCGGCACCAGGGACAAAGTCCTCGACTCTCATGACTTCGCAGTGCTCCTGGTGACCACGTAAACCAAAATATTGTGTAAGTATCCACCAAACCGTATTGATAAGACTTTCAGGGGAATTGTTTCCAAGATTTACAGCCATCCATAGGCGCTCTTCGTCTTCTTTCGACAAAGCTGTTGCTTTATTTTGGCGCTTTCCTTTTCCTTCGTTTTGCTTTGCTTTTCAAAACTTGTTTTGACGCAGCAAATTCACAGTCACGGATTACTGAGAAGCGATAACTATGCTCTTTTAGAATTAGATGCCTGTCGAGGGCTGCTACCATTACACGTAGGCTGTCTGGTTCGTAATCGTGTCCATCCTTAGTTCGTACCTCGGCATAAACTGTTGTCAGTGGCGCCGGCAAGGGGGAGACGGTCGCCCCCTCCAATATTTTCTAGATTGTGAGACTTGTTAAACGTTTTAGTGATTCAGCTCCCCAACGATAGGATTTGTATTAATGATAGTACAGTTACTATACTTCTTGTAATAATACTAAAGTTCAGATTAAATGTTAAGTAAAACAAATGCTAAACCAGATTGGCCTTCTCAATGTTTCGCGTGCGTAACCCATTTTATCTTGGTGACTTCGCCCCCCCAAAAAAAATCCTGCCGACGCCACTGACTGTTGAAGTGTTGCATCCAGGTTGTTCACTTCGTACGATTCTAGGCTCTGCGAAACACCCGTTTCTTGTGCCCAGATGGCAAATACCTTTACCCAGACGTTTGGGCTTTCGGTAGGATTTTTATTTTTAGATTACACTTTAGTTGCTCAATGCCTGACTACTCAATATCGACAAACTTTGAATTGCCGTCCGCCATGTTTGTTTACAAAACGTTTAAACGCCTTGAACTTTGCCGGGCAATTTCTTTGTTACAGATTTTTGCACACTTTAGTATGTAATTACACTCTAAAAGTGTGCAATTACACATTAATTGCACACTTATTAACCAATCAGGTTGGAGAAACATTTTATAGTATATTCATTATATCAGTAACATAATTGATTAACAATCAATTTGCTTTTCCCTTACTCCATATTCAAATGTTTTTTCAAACAAAATCAAAATAGACAAACCGCCATTTTGAAAAACTAAATTACCCCGATTCATCCCAGTTGTCCTAATTGAGGTAAAATCCGGTAAATCCGACCGGGATGTCTGTCTAAATCCGGCATACCCGGTTCCGGTCGAATTTGAAAATTCTAACTCCGGAGCTTCCTTACTTGCGTTATTGCCGTTGTTACTTTGCCAGCCTAATGCTATTTTGGAAATATTGCAAACTAACCCGTGGTTAAAAGTCACAACTCCAAACGTCTTGTCTTTTTCCAGCAAGTTTTTCATCATTGTCACCTGCTACAATAGGACAGTGAAACCAAATTATTTTACCATACATATAAAAAGCGAACAGAACAAAGTCAAGAGAACAATTAGTAAGACGACATGTAAAACCCTATTTGAGTTAGGGTCTTACTGGATTTTATAAAAAAAAAACGCAAAACCGGACTGCGAAAAAATAATACCTTTTTGTCGCCAAGACGCAGAGGTTCCTGCAAATCATGTGAAGGAGTACCGATGTACGATTTCTTGGCTATTTATTTTTTTGTCTCAAAATATTGTAAAATAAGGCACTGGAAATGCTTATAAATGATCCATTATTGCTGGTTGTTCATAACTCATTTTCTTCAATTCTCGTATTAATTTTCTGAATTAACAGTCTCGTATTAATTCTCTGTACTAATTTTCTAAAAGACTCTGAATCAAATTTGCTTTCACACAAATCACACAAATTGACACCACACTTAAGTTTTTTTTTTTAACTTTAAAATTATTTTTGAAATTTAAGTAGGGTATTTAAAAACAACTAAATCTTGTACCACTTTTCATGGTAGTATCTCGCACTGGCTGCCGTATTAAAAGGCTTTAGTTTGTTTGGCCAGAAAAACGATGCAATTAATGCTTCAAAATGGTGCAATTTGTAAATTAGTCGCAGTATTTTTGACCACTCAGATTGCTAGAAATGCCGTTGATTTCAAAATGAACAGACAGATTTAGCAAGGGGACGTGAACGTCAAAAAGGACGTGAAAATGGAGTGGCAAGCTTTGCGTACTTACTTCCGGTATATTGTAGGACGCCAGCCGGTGGTGTGTTTTTTGTTTTCGAAACGAACTTATGTTCGTCTGCTCCTTTCTGTGTTGTTTTCGAAGACCATGGCAAGGTACTAGCAGTGTTTCCACAAAAAATTTGCATATGACTTTGACTGTGGGGGAGGGCGTTGTCAAATAAAACGAACAAAGAACTTTTCCAAGGAAGGACAATAATATTTAACCCCTCCCCTCCTAGGGGCAAGCTATTGGAAGGAAATTT
>JAOBAZ010009348.1:0-13488 GCA_026546875.1 Pteroeides caledonicum | reverse complement strand
GTCCGATGGGTGGGGACCCCGGACTGGGGTGGGGACTATGGGCCATTGGTGCTGAAAACATGGACAATTCTCCCCCAGCTGTTGTTTTTTTTGTTTATTGTTGTTGTTGTCGTCGTAGTCGTCGTCGTCGTCATCGTTATTTCTATGATTATAATTCCATCATAAAATATAATCATACAATTAGAAAAAAACAGCTGTCCTTTTAAATTTTCATCAATGATTCGTTTTAGGTAACGTAAATATTCAAGGTAGTATGTCCACACAAGAATGGACAGGACAGTGGAGACTAGTTGTTTGTCCTTTTTTACATCGAATCATTCCCAGCATGCCAAACAATGGCTACGGAAAGGAAGCCAGATGACATTAGTGTGTTTTGCTTGTTTTGTGGAAATAATTGAGAACAAAAACGAGCCTTCAATCCGAAAAACAAAAGCTTTACAAGAGTTATTAACACTGCTATCGAACACTGATATCCATAAAATATTAGCATGCAGCGAATCTGTATTATTCCATTTAGTAAACTGTCTCTGGGAACTAACAGACACTGCCGACCAGGACACCACACAAAATATAACTGCTGTTGAAATGGTGTATCAGCTTTGTTCCTCGATCAAGTTAGGCACATTGTTAGACAAAGTTATGGAGCACATCTCACAAGAACTTCTCACGACTGAGAATAATAAGAAAGTATTTCCATACTTAAATCTTCTCGGTAAACTTCTACAGAAAATCGAAGGCTTGACGAAACGCTTTGTTCGTCAGGTGAATGTTGTCGAGTACCTCGTGAAAAGCACGTCGTTCCCGGACGGAGAAATCCGAAGTGCGTTATTCTTTATCCTTGCTGTGTTATACCGTGATTGCTATTCTGAGATACCAGCAAGTATGACAGAAATTGTGCTCCGTGAATGCAGCGAAGTTCTGACCACTGCTACTTCAAAAGAGCTTCAGATCAACTCTATTGCTTTACTTCAAAGTATTACAGTTCCAGGTCACACTTCGACCTGCTCACCAATAATCACAGCTAACATAGAAAGAATCAAAACAGGTTTAAAGAAAGCTTTTCTAGCCAGAAACGATCTTGTCCAAAGTCTCGCAGTTAGCTGTCTTAATAACTTAGTGCTTTTTGACGAACGTATTATAAGTTCTGACCTGATAAGTTTTCTTTTTGAAGTTTTTAAAACAAAAAGCGAGCCCCTCTTAGCCCAAGGTTTTCAATCTTTAACCCATTTGGTCGAGAATCACGAATTTTACGCCAAAGGACATGCCTTGTACGGCTTTGAGTCAGTTGTCTCGGCTTTGATCAAACCGGCTGAGAACAGGAATACAAAACTGGTAAAGCAGGGTTTTGGAGTTTTCATAAAATTTTTGGGCAACTGTCCGACAGAGTTATCCTTGATTTCTGGAGCGAGTATTCTTGGAAAGTGTTTAGATACTTTAGCGAGTGGTTTGTCTTCGTTGGATGATGGCGTCGCATTACAAGCTTGTCGGTGTTTTAGTTTGTTTTTGGAGAAACGACATCATACTTGTCCAATTCCATACGCGAAGTTGTTGGTTTTGATCGAATCGCTTATGGAAAGACTTTGCAAGATATGTCAAGGTACAGGGCACTGGGGCCGAACTGAGAATAAAGGTAAGAACAGATTATTAGCACAGCAATTATTTTATCATGAAATGAGTTTATTTACCGTATTATGAAATGAGTTTATTTATTATTAATAATAACGTGGTGTTGGTGTCAGTGGTGATGGTGGTGTCACTGGTTATGATGGCGTCACTGATGATGGTGGTGCCACTGGTGATGGTGGTGTCAGTCGTAGTAATGGTGTCAGTGGTGATGGTGTGATCAGTGGTGATTATGGCGTGTTAGCTTTGTAGTTGCTAGTGTTTGTTTCCATCGATGGTCTAGCTGTTTATTGTTGTTATTGTTTTTAATGATTTTGTTAGTGATTCTAATTGTTTTGATGGCCAAAGGGTATTACTTTTGCTGTTACTTTTTGTGGTGTTATGATGCGGGTTTGATGTTTGTTTCATTCTATTTTGTTGTAATAATTTGTGATAAAGTAATTCAAATGGCATAATGTCTATTGTCATATCTTTCACCTAGACTTAAAAGCCTCGATGTTATCAGCAATCTTAGAAGTTATCAAGCGATCTCTTCACCTCGCATTGAGTGGCAGAAACGAACCTCCTAGCTTAGAATCTCTCCTAGTTGCTCAGGGAAACTCCACGCGTGACGAACTCGAGCAGTTCACGAACGAACTACTCCAGCTTTGTGACCAAATCTGTATCCCGAACGTGATTGGTCGCCTCCAGAGTTTTTACGGCTCGGCAGTTCCAGAAATTTTTTTCGAAATTTTAAATAAACTTCTTTTTATGTGTCCAGACGCGACAAAAATGTCCCGTAAGTTTGCCTCTTCGTCGTTTATCCGTATTTGTCTTGATATAAAAGCAGAATGTGTCGGTAAAGTTAACACCAAAAGCCTTCAAGAAACTGTAAATAAATTTTTGGATTGTATGTGTCGTCATCTTTTTCCCGGTCATATGGAAGAGGAGCTCAGACATCTCGCTCCCAGTCTTAAAAAAGTGAACGGTCGAGCGCCAGAGTTGATACAGGTGTTGAAGCAGAACCATTCAGGGGACGATGGTTTGAGAACAACCCAAGAATGCATCCTGGTACTTTTTTATACAGCGTACCAACATGGAGATAAGTTGGTCAATAGCTCACAACTCATTCATGCACTGAGCACTTTGTTGGTCTTAAACCCAAGTTGTTATCAACACTCAGTGATCATTTCAAAGTGTCTGACCTACTTATACATAACTGAGGCACCCTATGTGGCAAGTAAGATGGAGAATACCACTGCACTGCTCAGCAATGCAGAACATATCCTGGCTAATGAGATCTCAAAATACGAAAACAAGGTGAATACACACAAGTAATGATATTAGAAATATGAGCTTGATTTCTTACCACAATTTTGGCGAAAATGCCTTATTATTATTGAAACATCACACTAAATTAATATGTAGTTATATTTCATAAAAAGGCACAATTTTCACAATTGATGCAAGTTTGTTTTTTCAAAATATCTTATTCTTTATGTAACGCAAAAACTATAACCTTACCGCTTGCAGCGATCATGCTCAAAGTAGTCTCAGGAAGCCTTATAAGAAGCAATTTTAAGACACTTGGGATTTAGAAGTAAGTCAGAATAAATTATAGAGATGGCCAGTGGAATGTATTCGGACTTACTTGAAAAACTCGCCATATTTGAATTGATGCATATTGTATGTAAAAGCATTAGATTATTAATATAATATTTTGACCGTTCAGGGCAGTACAGGCTCACGCTAAAAAACAAAATCGGTTTTCTACAGTAAAACAGCTGTCTTAGATTAGGATTTTGTATTTGACGTATATTTATTAATGACAAAATTATTTTACCCTCTAAAGGTGGATATGGTGTACTTTCATGACTTTGCGTTGGTAGAATGGACGATAAAAATGAAAGAACTGAGTCTTGGTGTCCGTAAAGAAATCTTAGAAATGTGGTTTAGCTATGATAGTGAGACCAACGACAAGGAACGATGGAAATCTTTGTTGACGAACTACCCAGACTTCTTGTTAATTTTTGCAGGTATTCTTCGTTCAAGCGAACACCAAGTACAATATGCCATTCTTAATATTCTTCAAAATGTATTACCCGCAGTTGATACGAAATCTCCAACGACGAGAGAATCCTTAAAAGATTTAAAGAACTCGTTCCAGCAAATTTTTCTCGATCAAGCAATCGAACCGGTCGCCGACGAGAATTTAGCAAGCGTTTTGAAATTACTTTGTTTGCTTGTGACGTCTTCACCACACACGCCATTAGATGATGACGTCATAAAGTTGGTCTATCATACAGTGAACCTTTTATTGCGATCACGTGACTCGTATGACCTTGCTACGGAGTGCTTAAACTTTCTTAACGCTTGTATTATTCAAGATCGTAAAATGGGGTGTGACCAAGTTGCTAATTTACTGGTGAAACACCAAGATTACAATAAATTCTTGGAAACAATCCTCGCATCGTTCCAAGAAGCAACGTTTCCCAAATCGTCACTTAAAGTATTGACAATTTTATCTACGGTTCTAACATCGATAGCAAATCTCTTGAATTCTCAGAAAGTATTTGGTATCTATTCCGAGAATTCAATAGAAATCAAAGTAGAATTCACTTTGTCTTTTTTATGTCACTCATCTCCCATGCTACAATTTTCCGGAAATATTTTCTGGGCAAGTGTTATCGAGTCTGAAAACTCGTCTACCAACATTTTACTGAAGACAAGAAGTCAGGTTGCTCTTCTGAGCAAGACACATCGGAAAGTTATTCTAGTCCGACTGCAAAACTCACTTTTACACAACAACCCGATTGTTCAGTTAAGCGCACTGAGGTGTCTAAAAGCATTGCTGTACTTTGATAATGATCCAACCTATCTTCTCCAAAACCCATGGAATAAAGCCATCCTTCGTGAATTAAAAGATTGTTGTTCTTCACCTGAAAATTTAGCTCTTTGCTTGAATGTCCATTCGTTGTTTTTTCGTCACAATCGAAAGAATGGCCTAGCTGTAGACTTTTCCGTTACAGAGCTCCTACAATATGCTCTACAGAAATTTACCGACTACGAAGTGAACGCCCAAGTAAACCGCCAGTACTTACTACTTTCTGCATGCATTGAATTTTTTTGTGAAGTCATGGAGAGCAGTCCAGATGCTTTATCGTCGATCGCCATCTCGAGTTTAAGGCTCCATGTAGAACATCTTATAGAAACATTTCATGAAGAGAGCCATTCGATAGGGTGCACTGGGTTTATGTATGTAAATAATATGTTAATTCACGAGGAATTCATTCAAGAGAAAGGAAACGATTCTTTAAAAATCTTGAACGATTTTCTGGAAGTGTTAAAGTAACTGACTTGTTTTACCAATTTTACGTTGATTTGTTTTTTAAATAAAGATTTATAAAATGAAAGAAGTTGGCGAAGTTGAGTACAACGAGTTTAGACTCCATTATATCAAAGATTCTCTAAGACAGGGTAAAATGATAAAGTGGGGTGTATCGGGGTACGTTGGGTACAATGTAAGAGTTACTACATTATTGGGTACTAATTTCGTTACAAGTGCGAGGTATATAACTTACTAATATTATATCGTTAAGGAGGTTTAGTAACAAGATTTTATCGACTGTAAAGATTTTCAACGGAGATTTTGCGAAACCTTTTCACAAGTTTAATCTAGTTATTTATTCAAGGTTTGTAAGCTACATACATCCCGCGGTATATCTAAGAAAACCAACTCAAGCATATAATAGTTGAAAGCATATTTTTATTCTGGGGTTGATAGCGGACATGGAAACAAGAACAGACATGCGGAGTCATAGTAGATAGTGTGTTAATACGAGGCATGGAAAGATAGTGTTGTTAATACGAGGCATGGACAAATAGTGTTGTTAATACGAGGCATGGAAAGATAGTATTGTTAATACGAGGCATGGACAAATAGTGTTGTTAATACGAGACATGGAAAGATAGTGTTGTTAATACGAGAAATGAAAAAGTGTTATTAATCAGAGAAATGGAAAGTTAATGTTAAAAAGTACCATCGATAGATAGTGTTGTTAATACGAGACATGGATAGATGGTGTTAATACGAGACATGGTCAGTGTTGTTAATAAGAGACATAAGGTATTGTCTTGTTAAACCATTGGACCTTTAATGTACAAGACTTTCCCATTGAGCAATGTCTTGGACAGAGTAAAAGATAAAGTTGGTGCATTGCCCATTAATTAGTTAGAAATCGGTATTTATGAAGTTCACTAGAAATATATAACACGTCCACCATTTTATATTACACATTGTTTTTTAACCATTTTTATTCAAAAATATACAGAAATATTTAAAACATTTGCAGCGATGAAATAACGTGTATTGCGTATGTAAGTAAAGCAAAGTATTTCCTACATTCTATTTTTTCACTACAAACCACTACGTCAAGTAAGCATTACGCATAACGTACCTTGCAAAAGAACACTAAACTTCTCACGGAACTCTAAGGACTAGGACCTGGTCTATTCCCTGTAGCTCGATCCAGTCCCCGTAGTTGTATAGATCAGCCATTCCTGGACAGTGAGTTCGGTTTATAACTGGTAAGAGGTCTTTGGACTTTTGTTAGCTCATGAAACTAAAGCCATGTGCAAAAGACCGACCAAAGAGACTGGAAATGACGTACTACAGTTAAAAAAATTGGCGTCCCTCAGCAATCCAAAGATCTCCCTCCAGTTATATAAAGTACATATCGAGCTCACTGTTCCCGAATCGCACTCTGACGACTCTTTAGAATGTCGGTGCAACGAAGCTTCGAGCTAAATTTCGCACATGTCTTTTTAGCGCGAAGCCTTGTTACGAGGGCTGAGTTGTTCAAAGGTGGGTTAGTGCTAACACAGGGCTAAACTTTAACCCACCGTTTTAGTTTAGTGTGTTAGACCCCACAGTTCTCGTTAAAAATCCACATCATAACACTTGAACCAATTCACAACAATTCTGTTAAAAGCCAACAAGGTTTCAACTAAGCAGGCTCTGATAATTTTGTTTCTCAACTTTACACTAACCCAGGGTTAAGCTAACCTAGCTTTGAACAACCGGCCCAGAAAATGACTTCTTTATCTGCACCATAGTCAGTAAAGTAGATGGTCTGGAAACTCAATAAATATTCATTAGAACTCATTATCTATGTTATTGTCTAGGTTTATGCAAGTTTGTACACCTTTGTGATCACGTGTTTATTAAATATTGAGGTTAACAACCAATAAGAATGAGTTGGAAATGCACTCATCCATGAGTTTGAACAATAGAGATTTAAAGCATTGTTATTGGTTAATCTCTCCAAAATACAATTGTCACGTGATAACGAAGGTGCACAAAGTTTGCATAAACCAAGATTAACGTAGACAATGAGTTCTATTGAATTTTTAACAAGCTTCCAGACCATCCATACTACTGTCTGCACTTAAAAATATTATCAACATTTATTTTAAAAAGTTGAATAGCGTGATCACGTGTTACAGATATATATCAAAGTAATTGATCAAATACGTTACAATGGACACTCAAAAAACGGTTACCACAGGCAGACTAGAAATTTTGCAAAATTTGCAATAAACTGTTCGAAACTTGTCGCGACTGGGTTGCGGTACGACGCGATCGATTGGCAAATTTCAGTAATACTGGTGGGAGGGGTTAGATTGTGGTAAGTTTGTCCCTGCCGAGACAAATGTTGTAAGGTTGTGCTTGACTTACGTTCAGAGTTTTCTCCGTGGCAATACTTAATTCTGAGACTGGTATAAAGAACTAAAACCTCGAACTGAGAACTGAGGCTTCGTTCATACTTTACTAAATAGCATTTTTATAGTCTCGTTTAATCCGTTTTTTAGTACCCATTGGCATTGTTATTTTAAGCCCCGTTAACACGAGCTATTTTTATGGCAATTTTTATGTGACAAATTATTTGCTCTTGTGGGTGATGAAAATTGACCAATTTTTATAAAAAATGGTCAATTTTCCTCATATACACAAGAAAATAAAGATTGAAAAGATTGTCACATAAAAATTGCTAGTGTAAACGGGGTTTTTTAGTCTTCTAGTCACTCGTTAACTAGTTTCGCTAATGTGCGCTATTTTTAACATCGAAGTCTCGTAATAAAGTTGACTATCATATTTATTACACTACACTCGGTTGACCAGGTTCACACTATAGCAACATAAACGTAAGGAGAAACAAAAGGAAAAACAAATGAAAACAACCAAAACATATGAACATAGACAAAGCATAAGCCAAGAGCAGACCAAAACACGAACAAAAGGCAAATTCCGTTTCTTTGTACAAGTCCTAAAGGCAAATTCCGTTTCTTTGTACAAGTCCTAAGAGGTAAATCATACTTTCTTTTGCTTGTGCTTACGTAGTTAGTGTGAGCTAGCTTCAACCAACAGCCAACATTGACATTCGATCATTATCTCTTAATTTCGTGACTTTAAGTTGTTATTATTCTTTTGCTCATAAACGTCACTCATGAGGTCACGCACTTTCTTTATAAGGTCATCGACGTCACTCGTTTCCAGACCTTTTGTTGGAACGGATGGAAGTATTGTAATGTCTATAGTGCCTGAAAAAATTGTATATCAATGAACAACAATTGTAGTTCAGACAAAATATTGTTAAATAATGAAGAAAAATAGGTTTAGCTAAATGAAAATACGCAACTAGTGTCTCGAAGCGTTTTTTTGTAAGACCAATGAAATACAAACAACAATGGTTTAAAGTACCACAACAAGAAAAATGATATTCTCTCAAGTGAAAGAACTCGCAAAACTAGTAACTTCTTTTACAGTTTTTTGTTCCTGTGATTTATTCTCTGGTTTTGATATATCAACCGAATTTAGCGCTTAATTTGTGACGTCATAACATGAACGCTTGGCACTTTCGCTAAATCATCATAACTTTGTCGTAATTGACCGAAACTGACCGAAAGAGAAGGTGTGTGTATATATGGTTCATATACTGTGGTGTATGTGGATTTTCATCTGATCTTCCTTGATATAGCCAAAGATATTCAAACATCACGGCTAACTTGTTAGTGTTTGGTTGGAGTTCATGTTGTGACGTCACCAAAACGCGCATAACTCGAGAACGACGCCCCAGAATGCAACACTGTACAAGATGTTACTGTATATGTTTTAAGAGTTCTTTCATATGAGAGAATATCATTTTTTACTGTTGTGGCATTTTAATCCTTTCCAGGCCGCGATCGACTTTTATTATTTTACGTAGGCCAACGCCAGATTATTTTACGTAGGCCAACGCCAGACGATTTTACTTGCCCAAGGTGGAGCCACGGTCCAGAAAGGGTTAAAAACGATCTCGTTAACCCTTTCCAGGCCGCGATCGACTTTTATTATTTCACGTAGGCCAACGCCAAGGTAGAGCCACGGTCCAGAAAAGGTTAATAATATAAGAACATGTTACAACTATTGATGCATACCAATTTTCAAAAAGTGTGAATACCTGTCAAAAAACGTCTTTCTCCAAAATTGACAATAGATTCATAATTTGAAAACACTATCGGGAGGATTGGAACCTAGAATTGAAAAACTAACAGTTAATATGACATCATTGTCTTAAATGAAACTATGTTTAAAACTGTTTTTAATAACTTTTACAATTTTGTCGTATCTCTTTGTTTTCGAGATATTTACTTAAAAGTTTGCTCACCATCACCTCAACTCCGCCATCTTGAAATTTCGAAAACGTTAAAGGACATTGGCAAAATATTTTTTCATCGTCTCAAATGAAAGAACTCTTAAAACTATTTGATAAGTTACTTTACAGATTTGTTGTATCTTTCTTTGTTTTCGAGATATTTACTTAAAAGTTTGCTCACCATGACCTCAACTCCGCCATCTTGGAATTTCGAAGACGTTAACTCAGGTTCGAATGTCGTCATAACCAGCTTGTATAGTGTGTGTAAAACCTGCTTCTGGAGAAAGCAGGTTTGAAGGCAAAAATGTTTAGACTGTTGTAAAGACAACGTCTTCAAATTTATCAAATTTCTTGTTTATAAAATCTTGTAGTTCTTAAGATAAAAAACCACCATGACCAAAGTTTAACGTCATATATTAATTTGTATACATAATTATTACGATCTAAGATGGCTGGCTTGAAATCATAGTGAACAAAAATATCGCGAGAACAAAGAGAGATATGGTAAAATTGTAAAAGAACTTATTAAACAGTTTTGTGTGTTCTTTCATTTAAGACAATAAAAAATGTTCCCCCTTCCTTTAATATCAAAAGGAGCCAGTAAACAACACAAAAATAAAGTTTTACCTCAGATTGTTGCGCCAGATGGAAGCCTCCTTTTTTAAACGGAAGAAAAGTCTTGCCATGATGTCTTGTCCCTTCGGGATATATCCACACACTACACTGAAATTATAACAAAAGCGTTTTAGTTAACATGTAGCTATACTGAGTCATTTTTTAAAATAGCACCGGTCAGCTAAACGTGAGTTGAAGAAAATCTCGAGTAAACGGTTTAAATCCGAGTGCTGGCAAAAAACAGATAATCTTTTGGATACTTCGCCAAGTAAAATTAGTTCAGGTTTGTTTGGATTTTCGTCACACCCAACTCAGACGACGTCGTTCACAAATCGGCGCAGTTGTTTTTTTTGACGTACTTTCAGACGATTTATAGTGTATGAGTGTTCTTTATTTCATACTACATAACACCTTAACTTTATATATACATATTTGACAATTTACAACCGTTTAGCTAGTTTAAAATTTATTTCATATACATTCAGAGTTAACAGCTTACAACCGTTTCATGGTTTTTGTTTTTCACGCTACGTATGTAACGTCTAACTTTATCAATGACTAAGCCTTCATCTGCATATTTTCAAAACATTGTTCGAACGATATTAATCTGTAATTCCATTTAAAATTTGCATAAGATGACCAGTTGCCATGGCTGGCTTGGCTACTGAATCTGCCATATACATATCTGACAGTTCACTATCATTTCACTGTTTAATGTTGTATTTCATACTGCTTACCATAATGAAAATCATTGGAAGGAAACCGAATCAAAAGATGACAATTCTCCCCATTCCATTACCGAGTAAGCGTTGTCATGTTTTGTGCCATGTAAATAAATTGCAATCCCAGCTAATTAATTACTCATATATTATAATTTATTACACATATGCTCGTTATATATTTATATATTAGTAACGTTTCAAACATATTTTGCCATAAATGGTTCTCATTATAAACATACCGTTAAACAGGAAAACACTCAAAATAGCGACCTATATAGTAACCTGATACAGTCCACTGAGAAAGTATATTTCTCGAAGAAACCGTAAAACCAACGAACTAATATAAACACAAACTGTGTTTATATTAGTTCGTATATAGTAATTCTCGCTAGTCGCGCAAACATCGGAACTAACTTCCTTCGACCATGTTTACACTCAACTCGTTAAAGAAACACTACTAATTAATGAAGACATTTTAATGTATTGGCCATTTGAAGGGCAAGCCTCTCACTATAGTTATAATATATACTTTTAAAAACAAGTTGAAACACATTTTGTTTGCCTTAAGCCAACAACTATCCCCTGTACTAAGATCTTAAAGTTTTGAACGAAGTAATTCCATCGTATGACTAAATGGCAAATGTAAGTCATTTTTGTCAGGCTGTAGAGTGTTATTATCTCAGGTATTATAATGTTGTGTATAGACAATACCACCCATATTAAATAGCAATGGGAGACACATTTGTGAAACTCAAATAATGTATTGCTAAGTTAAGCAGTTTGGTCTATGATCTTTGTAAAAAGCGTCTTCACTGAGTTAAATAGTTCTCCCAACTCAGCTGTAAAGGCAAGTGCTGCGACACTTTTCTGTGATGGGGAAATATAACTGCTTTGCTGAATAAATCATCTGATGATATGAATTACAACTTAAATGGAAACTTTGATAAAGTTATTTAAATAGTATTCAGCTGAATACAGTGACTTTACTTAGATCAGCAGGTATATGCCAGTCAACAGGTATAACTCTTCAAGCTTCGAAATATCGAAGCAACTTTAACTAAATATATTCTATGTGAAACCGAAAGGTAAATACAAATGTCTAACTTCACTATACATACTATACATACATTATAACCAAATTACCTTTTCTCGTTGAATACTAGCCACGGCGTCTTTTAAAACATTCACGGCTTTAGCATTGTTATGGCGGTCAACGAAAATTGCGCCGTGCACCCAAGCCACCATACCAATAAACGGAGTATACGAGATCTCTTTCTTGACCATTACACGCGTATTTCTCGGCATGACTTGTAGCATCGCAACAAGGTCCCAAAGTGACTGATGGTTCGCCATTACAATATAATTCGAGTCTTCTTTCATGTTCTCCATGCCTTTTATATTGTATTTAATTTGCCAAATTCTAGTCATCCATCGCAGATACTTTATCGCTCTAGTTAAATTGCTCGCTGCACCAGGCGAAAGTAGGGAAATTAAAACCGTAAGTGTACAGAAGACGGCGAATTGAATGCCAAACAACGCTAACTTAACGTAGAAGAATATGACAGGCGAAAAAGCAAAGGCGGCGACCATGAAAGGTAGTAAATAGAAGCAAGAAGTGGATGAAGGCAAAATAGCGCCATAAAACGCCATGTTGTTGTTATCGCAGTCCCAAGCTATAATTGTTGACGTGAGGATAATTATATTTTAAAATATGTCTTAATTGCCTGGTCGTGGACTATGTGTATTCTAACCGATACTTGGTTGATCGCATCAGGTGTCGACGAACAGCCAAGCCAAACTCTCTTAATTAATTTAATGTTATATATTTAATATATTATTGTCGATCAGACATACATGGGGTGTTAACTAAATTGTTTATCAGACAATTTGTATACAACATATGTAAATTATGTGATCCCGTGATCACAGTTTTCAATAACAGACACGAAAACGATAGTAGATGTTTAGTTAGTAGACGATGTCGTATATATAACGGGTCAATATTTTGGAATAACTGTTGTTGTTATATTGCGTGAACGACAGCATATAATACACCATAATTGTCTAATATCTTGAGCGGAAGTGACGTTCGAATATATCGACAGCAACAATAATTTTTAAATACGATAAAAATGGCACGCAAAAGCTGTTGACTAAGAATCTCCACGCTGAAATTGTTCAATATGAATATTCTGTAGTCTACCAAACTAGGCTGTTCGTTGTATTAGAGGTTTTAAGTTTTCCGGTTTGCTGAACGTGGATATACAACTGTGTGAATTGTACGACTAGGTATTGTTTCACATGCTTCTAAAATCACCTTGGCCTTATTTTCGTGTTGGTAACTTAAAATCTTTACTTTCAAAGAAGACCAACAAAGCCAATTTCATGAACGCAAAAAAATATTTTAATTGGTGGTCATTACGAAAGTGGGTCATTTCTCAATGAGAAAATATGTGACCCTTTACTTAAAGTAAAAGTCAAGTCCGTAATATAAACAAACGTTTTGTTTACACGTTGACATGCGATATTTGTAAAATATGATGTCTACCAACTGGATATATCGAACATCTTTCTGGTTTGTTAGATTATAAACCTGGGCTTGAAATCAGGAAAGTTCGAATAATGCGAGATTTGGGCAATGTTAAAATCACTGATCTCTATATTAACGGGATTGGCAGAGATGAGCTTGCGCGACCCCACAGTAATTGCTGCCGCAGCGAGGTCGCCTGAAGCGACCGAGCAAGGCAGCAGACCTAATTTATGTAGTGGGTTGAATTTTCAAATCCACTATATAGCGCACTGCATTGTGGGAAAAGATCTCCGACCATAATGCAGTGCGCACGATGCTATATATT
>JAOBAZ010009237.1:0-10681 GCA_026546875.1 Pteroeides caledonicum | reverse complement strand
ATACAATACTTGTGGTGGTGCTGCTGCTGTAGATATCCTATTGGTACAGGCTGCTGGTGCTATTAGTACTGCTGGTCAAGGTGATGCTGGTAGTGGCACAGTAGTTGTGATAGTGCTGTTGCTGGTTGAGGTGCTATTGGTATCATTGTTGATCAAGATGCTGCTAGTGGTACAATACTTGGGATATGTAGTGCTGCTGCTGTAGATTATGGTATTGGTACTGATGCTAGTCAAGGTGATGCTGGTGGTGGTACAGTATTTGAGGTAGTGCAGCTTTTGTAGATTATGCTATAGGTACTGCTGGAGGTGGTACAGTAGGTACTTTTGTTAGTGCTGCTGCTGGTCATGGATCTGGTGCCGCTTTTGGCAATATTACTGGTTGTTAAAATAATTCTGGTGATACAACAATTGTGGTAGTGCTGCTGCTGTAGTTTATGTTATTAGTACTGCTACTGGTCATGGTGATGCTGCAAGTGGTGCTTGTGGTAGTGGCAAGTGCCACTGCCATAAATTATGCTATTGGTATTGTTACTGGTCAAGGCGATGCTGCTGCTGTAGATGATGGTATTGGTACTCCTGGTGGTATAGGTGATGCTGCTGGTCATGGGGCTGGTATAACTGGTGGAATAACTGGTTGTTAAGATACTTCTGGTGGTTAACCTACTGCTGCTACTTTTATAATGCTGATCTGGTGCTGCTGGTACAGCCAGTGATTCTGCATGTTCTGATGCTGCCAGAGACACCACACTTAATGTCATACTGCAATCTATGTTGCAGCTGCTGGTACCGTCACAAGTACATGGTGTTACTGTAGTGCTAGTGCACTTGTAGCACCAGTGAAGTTGCTGCTACAAGTACTACATATTCTACAGCTTCTGTTGTTGTTATTACAGTGGCCACTGTTGCTAGTGATATGGATGCTCCAATTTGCTATTATTACTGCTGCCAAAGTTTTGCAAAGTTTTTAATTTCCTTCATTTAAAAAAGGTATTACCTAATAATTCCTGAGTAAGATATAAAATTGATGAGACTGTTTTCTCAGAGTAATCTTCCAATGCTTCTTGTGTTTTAAAAGGACGATTGTGAAAATTATTTTCCTGAACAAACAAAAAGATTGGTAAATTCTAAGTTGCAAATATCTGTTTAAGGCTTGTACAGTAAGTAAGCAAATAAAACAGTACATGTACATTAATACATGTACATTAATAAGAAAAATTTGTAGAGATTTACATGTATTTGAATAAATGTACAACTACTGAAACAGTAGAAATACAATAGAAATCTTTTGCTTTCATGTTGCATATGCATGTGACACATATAGTAATATATTTTATAAAAATCTTAAGTGTATTTTTCAATACTTAACTGTGCTGACTTACTCGCCCATCTAATAATTTAGTAAACCATATCTTTGACAAATTATGTTTTCTAATAGCCTGTAAACAAAAAATAATACATACTCTACTTACCATAATTGTAAAATATGTCTTACTTGAAAAACTATTTGGTCAGATGCACTAATGTGTGTTAACCGTCAAAATGCTTAATTAGGGAAGACTTCCTGAAGGTTGTAATAGAAATTTGTACAACAGACTGGGAACAACACAGTAATTGCTGCCATCGCTAGTTTTGCAATGAGAACTTGCCTTTATCAGCAATTTGCAATACAGGTAGTAGACATGTGTGCACTAAACCCTCAAAAGTGTTAATGAGCAATGTGCAAGAGGCATCTAGTAATTGAATAACTTTTTATGGCCAAACCATTTCATCAGCTAGCTAGGATTAGTCTTGTGCATGCATTAAAGCTCTCTAAAATTTTTTTTATGTGATTTCAAAATGAATGTAATGAAGTGATAATTGTGCAATCTGATTGGTCAATATGGATGTGATTAATTCCCAAATCACACTCTCTTGAAGCAATAATCACATCATTGTGTGGGCCAATAAGACTAAAGCACTCCACCAGATCAATCAATCATGCATGAATAACCACAGCTGTAATTAATCATGGCTAAAAGTTTTAGTTTCAATGTACTTAAATACTTTTCATACTTTTACCTTTCCAAATTCACTCGCTACTGGATTATCTGGGGGTTGTTTCTAATGAATAAAAAATATGTTGAAAGTGTTAAAAACACACAGCAGTCAATTAACATACTGCACTCAAGTTTGTCCACCGACATCAATGCACCATTACCTTCATATAAATATCATCCAAAGTATCTCTCCAAAACTTAATTTTCATGCTACCAATATTCTCAACTGTCACTGAGTCACCAATCTGGAAAAAGGAAACAAATGTTGATTAGCCAACTACATACTTATAAGAGGACAGATTTTACAGTACAGGTACATGTGCCAGTTTAGAACATACACATGTACATGTATGTAAAATACAATAAGCTGAATAGATGGATTTTGCCCCCTTCCACTGGCGGACCAAAATTTATTCATAGGGGGCAAAGTAAAGGCATGGAGAAACCAAGGCCCTCAGTATCATACAAGGGACCAAGTAACAAATGATATAATGAAACAGGGACAAAACTTGGATTTACAACTGCAATGGGTTAGCTACCTGTGCCCAATTAAACTCTGATGTAGTATAGGGTACTGGAAGTGACCAGTTAAAAAGCTAAGGCACAAATCTAAACAATGCAACTGATTATTATGCAAATGTATCCATTATGGAACTTGGTCAACATTACCAGTACTTGTCAGTTGCAGTCAAATAACACAGTTTCTACCGGCTTTTCTCTATAATCCTTTACCAGCAGACAATTTAATCAAATATAGAAGAAAAACCACTCCGAAAAAAATGTAAACTCAAGATTTAAGTTAAAAGAAACAAGATCAATGTTGTAACGTGATATTTCGACTTGATTTCAAACTCAAACCAATTTTGGTTTGACAATAAAGTCGAAATATCATCTTACGGTATTGATGTTGTTTCTTTAAACTTGAATCTTGAGTTTACAAGATGTTTTTCGTAGTGGTCCTTCTTCTATATTTTCTCTATACTTTAAATACTTAATTCTCACATCATGCAACCGACTTCTAATTGTAAGACACATGTTAGTGTCTTACGATCTGTGACTTATAATATCAACTATACCAAGCATGTCAATTCAGATGACATTTGCTCAATGAACTCCAGTACTGGTTGGTAGATTTGCCTGGCAGAATAAAGGTTATTGAGACCAGCCCAGGCA
Source organism: Pteroeides caledonicum (assembly GCA_026546875.1). NCBI lineage: Eukaryota > Metazoa > Cnidaria > Anthozoa > Scleralcyonacea > Pennatulidae > Pteroeides > Pteroeides caledonicum. Next base: position 7,472 of record JAOBAZ010009237.1, on the reverse strand, counting down.
TGGCTCACACCCTCATTTCCAACATACAGTACTTTAGTAGTTTTACCCTTAACATAATTTACCCTTGTAGGAGGTCTTTGCTTGATGGGTAAAACTATCTCAGTGGTGTTAGTATTTAAATACTTTAGTATTTTACTCTACACGTAGCTACAGTCCTGAATAAACACTTAAAACCTTGGGTTATGGGCTCAAAATTTCTATGAGCTGTCAGCCAAGCTGATCAAAGTGAAATGCAAACCAAATCATTCCACTTCATTGTTCAAAATCAAAAATAAATAATCTAATTGTTTCAATATTTTTTTACAAAAGACAAAGCTAGCAAATTCTACAAGATTTTCACAAAAAATGTGCAAAAAATTGGTTGCCACGTAATTAGTACATCATGAGTAGCATAGGCAATCAAATTGCTGAATTTGGAATAGTACGGTGCATATCTAGTAAAAAAATACATTCTTAAATAACTCTTTTAATATTTTAAAAATAGTAAATAAATAGTATTATACTCAATGTTACCTTTGCAATCTCAATATTAAATGCTCGAACAGCAAACACAAATCTGCGACTCTTTTTATTGATTAAAAGACAGCAAAGATAGTTCTCATAATCATGTTGCCTGGAAATGAAAAGTTGCAAGGTTTAATTATGTGAGAGCCTAGCAACTGTATAAAAGAACCAAACATAATATGTGAAAGCTTATGACACATTAGCTTTATCTTTAACCAATTGAAAAAACCTGTATTTATCAAAAGAGGACCACAATATGTTAATGCTTTAATGTAAATAGTAACTTTAAATAATGCTAAAGACATACATGTCAAGGAGAAAAATATGACTTTGGCCAAAGGGGCTTTTGTTGTTTTACACAATACTCAGTCTGTAACTTGGCGACATATTCAACTGATAAGGAGCATAATTCAACTGATAAAGAGCAAATTCTGCATTTGTAGCAATGATTTGTAGCAATCTGTATAATGCCAGACGATTTTACTTGTCAAGGGGGAAGCTCCAGGAGCGAAAGGGTTAACTGAGCCCAACTCAAAAACTGACTTCTTAACCCTTTCACAACCAAGGTGGCCAAAAGCTAACTCTTTGGTGTTTTACTCTGTCTAACGCCAGACAATTTTACTTTAAGGGTTAAGATTGCAGCAGTTTGGACTCAAATGCATAAAGATTACTTGATGATACATAGAAATGTATCAATGTCAGATGATTTTACTTGTCAAGAGAGAACCTCCGGCTGTCAATAGGTTAAAGAAATAGTCTTAGCATACCGGTACTCATTTCTTAACTCATTGACAGCATAGCCAAAGAGTTTTCCCTGACAAGTAAAACCGTTTGATGTTTGACAAAGTAAAATGTGTTAAGTGGCCAGTTTGGGCCATCTTGCGGTGCATGGATTAACAATCCTTATTGTTACTAGGCTGTCTAATGCAGAAAATGTTTATGACCGATAGTCTGACTCCCACAAAAGTCAATTTTTAGTTAGTTAGTTAGTTAGTTAGCGACTTTATTTAAAGAGGGTAAAAGACACTTTGACAGTAATAAATATAACTGATGAACTAGTGGCCCTCAAAGGAAAAATGGAAAACAAAAGATTTGAAGTTGTAATTAATATACCAATATCAGGCAAGACTGAGGACTTGAAGCCATATTCATGAAAGACAATTACATGTGCATACAGTTACGTACATGTACCATGCTCACTCATTTCATCATTGCTCATGCTCCTATAACAATTTAATTAACAATTATTGAATGAGGTATGAGCATGATATGAAGGATTGTCAAGCTGCAAGCCAACAAACAAATTCTTACAAAGGCCAACAAACAAATTATAACAAAATTCAAGACAGATTGGCTCCTTCAGAAGTTGATGTTGTTGTCATTGGTATAACATCATAATGTGAGACATGTCACTTTTCGTCCATGTTGTGACTTCATAATGGAAGAAAAATGGAAGAAAAAAGTTTTATAAAATAACATGTATAGTAGGCAAGCTCTGATTGGTCAGTTTCTATTATGGATACGAGTATCCAATATAAAAACTTCCCACCAAAATTTTAACTTTTTTTGCTCATTGTTATTTTATAAAAGAAATACGGTACCAAATAAGTTTTTCCTACGTTGGACACTCTGATCCAAGCACTAGGGATGTTGCAAAACTTTAGAAAAGCGAACGAAAACACTCAGCTACAGTATAGGCAAGTGTTTTGGTTTGCTTTTCTAAAGTCTTGCAACATCCCACATGTTTGGATCAGAGTTTATAAAATAACATGTGCTATGTGTGCACTGATTGGTTGATAACCGTGTTTGGATAACACAATCCAAACACGGGTTAAAGCCACTCGCCTTCAGCTCGTGTTTTCATTAGCTTTTCTCAACTCTCGCAACATCCCAGCGTGTTTGGATAAAGCTATCCAAACACGCTAACCATCAGGTAATTGTATAATCCAACATGGAAACCCAGTTGGTATTTCTTAAGTACCACCCACATTTAGTTTTGACATCGCTTGTTGGACATGACAATTTCACACATTGCTACATGTATTAGCCAATAATAAGCCATAAAATATTTTAAATAAATAATAGTAGTAATAATAATAATAACAGCTAATCTAATATCACAATTAAAGCATATCACCATAATGATGATAACAGCAATGATAATTATAATATAAATATTAATCATAGGAAAAATAATTTTAATAATTATAATTATAAATTCTGATTTCTATTACATTACACTAAACTAAATTAGGCTATCACTTAACCAGTTCTTTTGTGCCCCCAAGTATATACGCGTACAAATTACAGTACAGGTATATGCAAAACTACTAACGTTTAACTACAGACTACAGAGACATGTATTTAGAAAATTTACTATTTTGATGTACAAGCCGGTACGGAATTGTGAAAAACTATATTAAACAAATGATGCTCTAACAATAAACAAGTCTCACAAGATCTTACCTTACAAGATCTATACAATAGTTTGTTCGTGACACAGAAGAATTACTGGACGTCTTTCTGTTTTTTATATCATTAATAATTTTTGGGAACCGACTGAAATTCCTCCTCAAAGCCATCTTTATCAACCTTCACCCCCTTTGATGTTCATTGAGGGGCCCCCTCTTGCCAAAGGCAGGCTATATACTCATTACCCATAGGTCCTTAGAACATCGCAAAAGCGACAATAAGCTCGTAAACTTGTGTGCTCATAACTAAGCAGCTAGAAAAACACTCGTTTGTAACGTATTTTGTCGTCATGTCCACAAACATCACAGTTAAATGCACTCCGTTCTGCCCTCCTGCCAAAGGCTGCAAACACCACGACCTTTTGATTGCCTTGCTCAACATAGATGGCAGACTCCCGCCAAAAGAAGGTGAGCATGACTATCTCGAAAAGATGATTAAAAAACACGAGGCGTCTGGGTGGGACAAGAATAGCGCCATTTTAGAGAAGAAAGAACAGTTTCGGTTCCCGTTGCTCCACTGGGCATGTGTCTTGGGCAAACCAAGGACAGTACAGTGGTTATTAGATAACGGTGAGTACTTAATTCTTAAATATATGCAGTATTGGGTATGATAATGATAGCGGCTGTTTAGCTTTCGTCTTATTTTGATTATTATATTTATAGCATGAAATCAAATAGCTTTTGCCTGCCACAATTTAGTCAGCAAAGGTTTAAATTTTTGTATGTGTATATACATCTATCATTTTATTATTATATTTGCCATGGTGATTTGCTCAGTGTCACTGTCACTGTGTCAGTGCATAATCCTGATTTTGATATAATTGTATTTAAGCTAATGGGTATATCCATGGAGATTTAGGAGAGATTCTTGACTGGTATGGCTAATCCCAAAAAATTGAATTACTTACAGTGAAACTTGAGTTTTACAACTACCCATGTCACAAAAATGGTCATTAATGACAGGTGGTCGTTAAGTCAGGTTCGGAATTATGGCAGGGGCCGCACTAAGGTTGAATATTAAAATTGGCACAGAAAATTGATTTCCAAGTATTTGCACTTCAACCAGAAGTTCAAATATTTGGAAATATTCGAGTCACATTACATGGTATATACGTGGCTCTTTTCAAATCGAAATGGATCTTTGAAATGTCTCCAATCCATCAAACTGACAAGTAGTGACCATTTCGACTGTGATTCTTATTGTTTTGAGCATTTTGTGAACCAGCTGCACCCCACCCTTGCACTATGGTCTCTTTGATGTTTTTTTGGACAATACTAAAGTGTGGTTGCATTAGGAAAAACGTTGTGATGACAGATTTTAACACTTGTGTGAACAAAAGTTGACTAAAATTTGTTATAGTGCAACTCGGCTGTATGTCATCAACTTAAAATTATTTTACAGGAATTGTGGTTGTTTTGCCCCCAGGTTGTTTCACCCCAAGTTGTTTCACCTCAACTCAAAGTCATTTCACCCCAACTCAAAGGCAAAACCTCTGACCTCTATAGACCTATATGATCTCTTGTAAATTTGCTTTGTAGAGTATATTTTCTCATTTAGTGCCATGCATACACTAATAACAAAAACTCTTTCATATTCACAAAAACAATAGACAATACCGCCATCATCAGCATCAAACTTCAAATCTCAGCATGATCAATAAAAATGTAAAAATTGTTCACACATTTGATATCTGTTTATTTTCATTTATTACACATGTTTATGTATGTTCATACCACGCTTGTCAGTTTATTTTTATTACACAGAGTTTATATCTATACCTTGATCCAGGGCTTTGGAAGGTTTCAAAGCTGTGGGTGCCAGCCCACATGATTTAATACACTATCACAACCTAATATCTATGCAAACTTCCTGATATAAAAGAGATCATAGATACGTGCATAACTTTGAGTTGGGGCGAAATGATTTTGAATTGGGGAGAAACACCTTAGAGTTGGGGCAAAACGACTTGGGGCAAAACAACCTGGGGGCGAAACAATGAGTTATTATTTTTACAGTATGCATGTTATTTGAATATTTAGAACTAAATCACCCAAAAACATAATAAATAAATCATTTTAGATAAATAACTGTATAAGCAAACTAGAACAATGCCCACAATGAACTGCGTGTTAAAAAAATAGGGCAAACTGTAGTAAAAGACAGGCTTTCAACTGTATTTGCTAATGTTTACATTAGGGTATAGAAATGTGGTCACTGGTGCCATTAGCCAGGTGGTGTTTTATTGCAGGTATTTTCCAACTACACCAGGGACATGGCCTCCGATAAACTGAAATTGTCCACAAATGGCAAAATTTTCCTTGATTTCTTAGGCCATATTTGGCCGTGATAGCATTTTTGTCACACTCCCTATTACACAACTTCTCATACAGTCTGAGGAAGACTGCTGGGCAGAGAAAGTTGGTTTCAGGTCAACATGTTTGACCCTTCTAGTCAGAGTATAATATGCAAAAGATGCTGTTTGATACTGGATTAAACATGCAAATCCAAACAACTTTTCTAATTAAAAATGATTAAAATCTGAAAAACCTACCCACAGCCCCCCTCGTCAGAGAATGTAGAGCCAGTCATCAACAAAGTAGTAAAAGTTTGAACAGCATGTGTAAACAACTGTAAAAAAACTGGAACTGTGACTGGCTGAGTCGATTTTGAGGAAGATAATGGCATTGTTACTATTGCATTTTAAAAAAAGATGGCCACTGAATTGGCACTGAATGACAACAGCAAGCAGTCAACATGAAGAACATCACAAATAGCCCAATCTATGATAATATTCTATAATAAAATATAACAATGATTTGGTAGTAGTGATAAATTTACATATTGCTTTAGAAACATTTAACCATGGTAAATGGCAGAAGTACTGTAAAGACAAGACAATAAAGCTGTAAGATTTAAAAGTTTATTAGGAAAGCATCATGCATTTTGGCTGACCACATCAGTACTAATGCCTGCTAACTGAATCTGAATGCATTAAAATAGAGCTGAAGTAAAGAAAAATTCTTTTTGTTAACTTAACTCTGGCTGATTTAATTTATATACATTGGTTTCTATCTTAACCCTTTCCCTACTGCACCGGCCAAAACAGGCCACTTTAGTATTTTCCTCTGTCTCACGCCAGACAATTTTACTTGTCAGGGGAGCAGCTCTGGTAGTGAAAGGGTTAAGTGAGCCCATCTGCCATTTTCGCCTTTTAACCCTTTCCCTACTGCACTGGCCAAAATCGGCCACTTTAGTATTTTCCTCTGTTTAACGCCAGACGATTTTACTTGTCAGGGGAGTAGCTCTGGTAGTAAAAGGGTTAAGTGAAAATATAAAGACTGGCATTTTTTAAAACTTTACTAAAGTGTGAAACCAGTATAATTTTTGCATGATGTTTATTTTCAAGATGGTTTCATTCGAAGAGTTACTGTTAGTTTGTCACACATACTTATTAAGTTGCACTGTCTCTTGGGTCTGTCTTCTTGGAGCAGCAGTTTTCTTTAATTTTTCTACTACACCAGCCAAAACCGGCCACCTTAGTATTTTCCTCTGTCTAACGCCAGACGATCTTACTTGTCAGGGGAGTAGCTCTAGTAGTGAAAGGGTTAAAATTATGTTGGCTACACGCTGTTTGATTCTTTCATCCAACTTTTGTGCCATTCTGCCTACAGGTACATGTAGCATGCAAGCATCACAGTCACATTTAAACTCATACACAACACAGCTTAAAGAGGAAGTACGGTAGTCAAAGAATGTTTAGGTGTAGGTGAAAGACTACATTTAGTGGAGAAGATGCATCTTAATTTAACAGCAAAGAATGTTTTGACTTGTGGCATGAATGCTGCCATAGTATGGAACCTAAGACACTGCAAAAATTTGTGGAATCAATGCCAGCAAGATTTGAGGCTGTTTTAAAAGCAAATGGGGGACACACTAAGTGTTGAAATGTCATTAACATGTCCACAATTTATTTAACTTTTATAAAACAAACTGTATATTGAGTCAGTGAGGTTTTGAGTAAAGTATTACCGGTACTTTTTTATTTATATATATATATAATATTATATATATATATTGATAAACATAGATAATTCCCAAGTAGAAAGGGTGTTAAATATGAAACGACAAGCTATAAATATTAGATAATAATAATAAATATAAATATATATAATATATGTATAACTAACTACAGACAGAAACATTTTGGTCTTATGGGCCTCACAGTGTAGTGCTGATGAACAGGATGTGAGCTCTGCTATTTACAGTCACCCCAAGCATCACACTATTGTGGGACACTTATACCAATGTCAGAGTGCTCAAACAAGTGAGCTTGTGAGCGTATGCATAGTGCTAGCGACAATGGTACCTCCTATATATATATATATATACACATACATACATACATACATACATACATACATACATACATACATACACACACACACACACACACACACACAAATACACGCATATATGCATGCATGCATGCATGCATG
>JAOBAZ010009126.1:0-13493 GCA_026546875.1 Pteroeides caledonicum | reverse complement strand
AGTTGCGTCAGTAGTAATTTGCATACGCCAGAAGACGAATCGTATACGATAAATCGCAATGTGTAAACGTAGCTTAACATAATTGATGCACAATCACGTGCTGGTTAGGCGACATGTCAACATGTCGCTGTACCAGCACGTGACTTTGAAACTGTTAATACAGACTATTTTGACGTGCCACCAGTAACTTGCTACCCCTCCTACGCCAAACATTTTTTGCTACATGCACTTATTGCAAAACTATAACATGTAAAATAACACCAAAAGAAAACTAAATTATCTATAATGCGTACTCGCAAAAGTCTGATATATAAATAATATCCTACCTGTTTATCTTTTACAGCAATAACACTATGCCATAGTCCATCAGCAACATGATTATCAGAGACAAGACGTGTAATAACACCTCTAACACTGAACGAAAACTGTAGCTTACTTTCAATAATTTCAATGGCAGTAAATCTTGAATAATCACCACTCTTCTTATTGTGATTGAACAAAATAAGGGCATTATCTTTAACAGTAGCAAACTGTAACGAGATGTTATGCATTTGCTTTTCATTAGAATTGGCCAATGGTAATTTCATGAAAGATAATGGGTAAAAGCCAGTACTAGAGAGTTCGCATGTTTTTCCTCTTCCACCAAAATCACATTGGCAGCGTGGACCTTCCGGACTGCTAATGCACACAGACCAATTACTACAAGGGTTTGGGTTGCACAGGTTGACGGGAATATCACAGAGTTTTCCTGAGTAATTGGGCAGACATTTGCAAATAAAATTTACACCAGTCGAAATACATTCTCCACCATTTTTACAAGGTTTCGTTAAACAAGGCTTTGTCGAATATTCACAATTGGTTCCTGTGTAGCCAGGAAAGCAGCGACAACTCACTGTAGCTTTATGGTAAATTGATACAAACACTGTAGTTTTGGAATACACAGTTGTACGATTCGCCGGGTATAGCATCAAAGCCGGTTGACAGTCTCCATTAATACATGGGTTTGATGAAGAACATAGGTTGTAGTTGGTATCAATAATTTTGGCATCAATTTGCTTTTCCAAGCTTCTATTGCATTGTTTAAATAGTTCTAATATTTCTTGTTTTGAAATAAAAACACCATTTTTCAAATAAACCAATAAAACATCTGTAAAACCATCACTAATACGTTGAATACTCCATACCTGCTCATCATAGCCAGATTTACACCGAATGTAGTCCAGAACAGTCAAGAGACGGCGAGGTGTTATGCCAGAAAGTCTTAATATAACACTGTTTTGACTAGCAACATCGGCAATCATGTGGAATGAAATGTTTAGGGAATACGACACTTGATTTAACAGCTCATCACGAGCTCGTACGTTCAGGACATAAAAGGTCAACGAAGGCTTCTTTGTGATTAAAATACATGAATTAGGCTGAAAACTGAAGATATCTTTATGAAGTGTTCCCTCGACTTCACAAATATATGCATTAACTATATCTACATCGACGGGACTGACATCACCAATTATTGCATGATTAAAACCATTGATGGGAATATTGACTATAACCTTACGTGTCTCAGCGGATGGTTGGTTGTCGTTAATATCTTCAACGATAATCTCACAAAAGCAAATAGAATATTGCTTAGGATAGCCACTGTCTTCTACCTTAATACTGATGTTGTACGAAGGCACTTTTTCCCGATCTAAAGCAATCGTTGTTTTTAGTTGTAGATTGTCGATAATAAACGGTAACTGCATTTTATTCGTAATTTGAAAAGTGTATGGATCTTTATTTGGATCAATGTCATTATCAACTGCATCAAGACTTGCAACTACTGTTCCGCTTGGTTGGTTTTCTTTGACGTATCCAGGACAAATACCAGGTTTCAGGACAGGTGCATTATCATTAACATCCAGGACTTCGATAATAAGTGTCGCAGTTCCCATTAGGTTTGGCATGGTTTGATCGATCGCAGCAACAGTTAGATTAAAAATAGCAATTTTTTCTCGATCCAATGCTTTATTCGTCGTAATAATTGCAAAGTCACCTCTTCTTGTTAATTTAAACGAGTTATTAAGGTTCCCGTGTAAAATAGTGTAGTTGAACGGGTGTTTAAAGCTAGGTTTAACATCATCATCCACGGCACTGAGGTTCCCAACTTGGGCGCCTTCTAAAGTGTTTTCAAAAATTTGATATTTTGAAAATTGTTGTAAAAATCTAGGTGGATCATTGCTATCTTTAATGTTTATAACAATATCAACTTTGTCGGTACGAGCAGCGTTTACGATGATATCTCCAGGATTTCTTGCCAAGATGGTTAAATGAACTTTCGAAACAGACTCACTGTCAAGAGAAGCTGCCACAAATATTTCTCCCGAAGTTTGATTAATATTAAAGTATTTATTTCTGCTTGGATCCACTAATTCGTATTGAATAACACCATCGTAACCTTTGTCCTCATCAGTAGCTGACACCTTGCCGATAATATTCCCAACTGGAGAATTTTCGGGAGTCGTGAATGTGTATTCATTTTCTGCAAATTTTGGAAAAAACTCATTCACACCTGTTATTGACACAACAACCTGACAATCTGACGTTTTCTGAGGTTGTCCACCATCCTTTGCCAGGACAGTCAGTTTGTAAATATTTCTTGACTCATAATCAAATAAACTTGCTGTTGTTATTTTCCCAGTGTTTTTATTAATTGAAAAGTGTTTTTTATCGCTACCTTCCAGGGCATAAATAATTATACTCCCGACAGTGTCACGATCAGTTGCACGTACCACAACGACAACAGATCCAATAGGTGAGTTTTCCAATATATTTACTTTATAAAACGGAGGTTGAAACACCGGAGGGTTATCATTATAATCCTCAACGGTTACTTTAACATTCTTCAAGGCCTTCTTTGGTTGTTGGCCACTGTCTCTTGCCTCGATCACAAAAGAATATTCAGTTCTTTCTTCATAATCAAGTTTTGCTTTAGCAATCGCAACTGAACCACTTTGCCGGTCGATAGTAAAATGTGGACCTTGTTGTTCTGGCAAAATACTGTACGTCACTTTACCATTAACGCCAGTGTCTTTATCAGTTGCCTTCACTTGTAGGAACTCTATTCCAACTTCGTAATCTTCCCGTAAAGATGAATCGTAGTTGTCTTCCTCAAAAACAGGCGTATATTTATTTTCCATTGTAATCGTGATGTACACTTTAGCCCTGGTTTTTGAGAACTGGATTGGTTTACCACGATCTTTAGCTTGTACTTCAAGCATTAGTACTTTATCCACGAAAGACTTTAGTTGTCCGTTCACTATAATATATCCTGTAGCAGGTATTATTTTGAAAAAAGCTGTACTATTCCCACCGACAATTGCATATTGCACTTCACTGTTTCGCCCGACGTCATACTTATCTGTTGCACTTACCGCCAAGACATTTGCTCCAATCGTTGACACGCCAGGAAGATAAGCAAAATATTCATTTTTATCAAATACAGGTGGGTGATCGTTTGCATCTATTACAGTAACACGGACAATTGTCTTGGCTTTTTTGTGTTGGTGCGTAGGATTCGAAGCAAATACTGTTAGATCGTATTGATTTGGATTAACAACACTCGCTGTTTTTGCAGTAACATATTTCAAAATAGAAGCAACAGTAATTACTCCTTTGTAATCAATACGGAATTTATCACTCACTGAAGTACGCTGAAACGAATAAACTGCATCAGTATTTGGCCCAGGCTCATCATAGTCTGTCACATTGATATCAACTACAGGACTACCGATGGGTAATCGTTCAAGAATTTCCACAGCATATAGCCGTTCTTGGAACATTGGTGGGTTGTCGTCAACATCTTGGACAATAATTTCTAAAGACGTCTTAACAGTGTGCACGCCATCACTTGCCACAACAGTTAGTTGGTAATTGGCAACAGTCTCTCGATCCAGTCCCTTTTCGAGAATGACCTCCCCAGTTAGTGGTCGGATAGAAAACGTTTGATTTTTGTTTCCAGCTGTTTCGAGTTGATAATCAATACGAGCATTTTTGTCTATGTCTTCTGCATTGATTTTAGTTAAGAGTAAACCAGGTGATTTGTTTTCGGCAACATAAACTGGGTCTACTTTATCAAATACTGGTGGATTATCATTTACGTCAACAACTGTCACATGAACAGGAACCTTACTCATTTTACGTGGGGAACCATGATCTTTAGCCAGGACTGTAAAATAAAACGACGAATTCTTTTCTCGATCAATTTCTCTTCTTGTAAATATAATACCAGTGTTATTTTCAATAAAGAACCAATGTTGCGAGGATGGTTCAACAATGCTATACTCCACCAAACCAAACTGACGAGAATCTTTATCTTCGGCATGAATTGTAGCTACTGTACTGTTTAAAAGGGTATTTTCTGTTACAAAAAGATCATAGTAAGGCACATCAAAGACAGGTTTGTTATCATTTACATCGGTAACGAACACTTTAATATTAAAATAGGTCGAATAATCGGTATTTAAACTGGCTTTTAACCAAAGAGAGTAGTTAGTTTTTTTCTCATAGTCCAATTGCTTTTCCAATGTTAAATTTGATGAAGTGAGATCAAGTGAAAATTGGTTATTTTCATTACCGCTGGCTATACGAAATACGGGATCGTGAGTAGCTTCAGCGCGAAGTAAAACTAATCCTGGTTTCTGGTCTTCAGAAATGTTAAATACTTTGTCAGTGATTTTAAACACGGGAAAAACGTCTGCTGTGCTGATAATAACCACAGTTGCTTTGTCATTTTGGATTTTTGTTTTCGCGTTCAGTGCCAAAATATCCAGTTGCCACTTTCCACTTGAGGTTGGTAAGTTACTTTTTGTTAAGATATTTCCAGTCTCTGACTCTATGTAAAACAGACTTGACTTAGATTTTAGAGTATAGATCACTTTTCCATTTAATCCTACGTCCTTATCAGTGGCTACAACGACAGTAACGAATGTCCCACTGGGAGAGTTTATAGGGATAAAAGCGGTGTATCGTTTTTTCACGAATGTTGCGTTATTATCATTGATGTCCACAACGCGACAGGTAACATTACCATATGCTTCTCGCGAAGGATTTCCCTCGTCTTTTGCTTTTACAATGAGTTTGAATTCTGATTCGTCCAATTCTCGATCTAAATCAGCAATAGTTGTTATTTCACCTGTTGCAGGATTAATTTTAAAACGGCTGAAATCTTTTACTAACTCGTAAGTAATCTTTCCATTCTTATCAATGTCTGCATCGGTCGCATTCATTGCACAAAGAGTGGAGCCAACTGGAGAACCTTCTAAAATAGTTTCTTTCAAGTTTGGGTGTAAAAATACTGGACTATTATCATTTTCATCCTTTACAATTATGGTCAGATAAGCTAATCCAACATGTTGTGGTTTACCTTTATCTCTCGCTTCAATTAGAATTGAATAAGTTGCTTTTCTTTCCCTGTCCAATGAAGAAACTAGTGAAACGATCCCGGTATTATTTTCAATTTTAAGAAAGCGTGTATTTGTTTCATGTACAATGCTGTAAATAATTTCGCTGTTTCTACCATTGTCATTGTCAGTTGCAACAAAAGTACATAGACTGGGAACAAACGGAACGTTTTCTTTCACTTCTCTTGTTATGTTTGAATCCTGAAAACGAGGCGGGTTGTCGTTGACATCAAGTACTACAATATACAACGTTGTTAAGTTTTCCATCTCCGGTTTTCCTAAATCGAAAGCTTTGATACGAAGGTCATATTTATTCAACGTTTCTCGATCTAACGGTTTCACCAGTCTGACAGTGCCATCGATAGGATGAATGGAAAACGTATTATCGACGTTACCAGAAAAAATAGCGTATTGGACTTGTCCATTCCGATCTTGGTCAATATCAGAAGCGGTTATTTGAATTAGCTGCATGCCAATGGTGAAATTTTCGTAAACCATTATTTGATTTTTGTGAGGAGAAAACACTGGACTATTATCGTTCACATCATCGATAATTATTTTAATGTCACGTCGTTTAAGGTTTGCTGGTTCTCCGCCATCTTTTGCTTCAACAGTGATATTCATATTATCGGAACGTAGATTTTCTCGATCCAGTGGCTGTTTTAGACTTAATGCACCAGTATAACGATTGATTCGAAAAAATGAATTTGCTGAAACTCCTTGCAAATCGTATTGTACTTGACCATTTAGTCCAGTATCTTTATCAACAGCCAAGACAATACTAAATGTTTCTCCTACTTTTTGGTCCTCTCGCAAATGGATAACATCTGTGGAAGCGAAGTAGGGGACCTCGTCATTTACATCCAGAACGTTTACAATGACACTTTTGGTGGAAGATCGTCTTTTTGAGTAATCTCGTGCCAAGTCTGTAACGGTCACTCGAATATCATAGTACGCTGTAGTTTCTCTGTCTAGTCGTGATGCCGTAATAATTGTCCCAGAAGATAAAATAGCAAACATGTTGTTGTTATTTCCTCCTGATATAAAAAAATTAAGCTGTGAATTGAGGCCAAAGTCTTTGTCACTTGCTGTTAAAGTTGTAATCGGTGTTCCTATTGGAGCATTTTCTAAAACTTCAACAGTGAGTGGTTGCTCATTGCTAAATAATGGGCTGTTGTCATTTTGGTCTAAAATACTGATATAGACAAAAGCGTTTGCTGACAGTGCATGTGGTTTTCCTAAATCTTGGGCAACTACCTTTATGACATAAACAGGAATGTTTTCTCGATCGAACACTGACGCTGTTCTTAACATGCCGTTTTTCGAGTTGATAGAAAACAAGCGGAAGTCCCCGCCGCTTAAACGGTACAGCACTTCACCATTTCTATTAGAATCAGCGTCGTTTGCAGTAACTACACCAAGAATGGTACCCAGTGGAGAATTTTCCATAACTGAAAAGGAATAATCGGTGTCGGTAAATACCGGGGCATTATCATTGACGTCTAAGACATTAATAACTACCGTAGACCATGAACTTAATTGCGGCCATCCATCATCCGATGCAGTAACGTTCAGGACGTACAATGAATTTGACTCATAATTAAGGTCACGTGATAAAAAGATCTCTCCGGTTGTGCTGGTAATATTAAAAACACCCTCGTTATTTCCACCAACTATCTCATAAGAAACAGAGCCATTTCTCCCTTCGTCATCATCACGAGAAAATACTGTTAAAATCTTGCTACCATTCTTGAAATCCTCGTAAACATCCTTTTCATAAAGATCTTCTGAAAATGTCGGTACGTTGTCATTTATGTCGAGAATCGTGATACGGGCGGCAACTGAACCAATTTTGCGCGGTTGACAGCTTGTATCGACGGCATAAACAACAAGATTTATTTCTTGTCCTTGACAAGCTTCCCGGTCAAGTATTACCTTTGCTGAGATGACACCAGTGGTCGGATTAAGCATAACACGACCTTCGCTGCTGTCATTTGTAATAAAGTATTTAATGTTACCTTGTTTTGAGGCTGTAGAAATAGCAATAATAGACTTTCCCGGTGGTTCATTTTCAATGACACTAGTAGAGTATATTTGCTGGTTGAAAATCAGTCTTTCTTCTCCGGTAGCAAAAAAAGTAATGTTTTGAAAAGTTTCCTTTCTTGGAGTCCCCAAATCGGAAGCAATTACACTGAAATAGTAAAGACAATTACCAGTAGGCTGTTTTAGAAAACTAACCTGACCATTGAACAAATTTAATTTAAAAAGGCCATCATTTTCACCAGTTCCTTTCTTGAACATGACTTTGCTGTTAACACCAATGTCCGGGTCATGCGCACCAAGCATGATGAGGTGATCACCCTTTTTTGCAGAAGGGTCAAAAGCTACTGCTGGAGGTGAAGTAAATGTTGGAGCATTGTCATTAGTGTCATTTAAAATAATTGTGATAATCATTGTGTTCCTAAGTCGTGATTTTACTGGAAATGCTGTGTCTTGAGCAGAAATAAAAAGTTTATGACTTTGAAACTTTTCACGATCTAATGATTTCTTTACAAATAAAGTTCCATTGTTTGAATCAATGTAAAAATAACTTCCTCTTGGATTTTCTCTTAAAATACTGTAGCTAATCATTCCATTGTCTCCACTATCTTCATCATTTGCTATACATTCTCCAATTTTGGTCCCCACAGTAATATTCTCAAAAATGTATAATCTTG
This sequence comes from Pteroeides caledonicum, assembly GCA_026546875.1. Taxonomy (NCBI): domain Eukaryota; kingdom Metazoa; phylum Cnidaria; class Anthozoa; order Scleralcyonacea; family Pennatulidae; genus Pteroeides; species Pteroeides caledonicum. Next base: position 5,335 of record JAOBAZ010009126.1, on the reverse strand, counting down.
ACTCGCACTTTACAAAGTATGGGGCATTATCATTAACGTCTGTGACATTTACAACAATTTCTTGTGAAGAAGACAAAGGAGGCACTCCACTATCCAATGCTGTAATGTTCAACACAAAAATTTTTTTTGACTCAAAATCTAAATGACGAAGTAAATTAATCTCCCCAGTCTTGCGATTAAGATTAAAAATGCTTTCTGAGTTTCCATTAGAAATAATATAAGCCAAACGACTATTTCGACCAATGTCATTGTCGCTAGCAATAACTTGAACAATTTTTTTTCCAAGAGGAAAATTTTCACTGACATTTATGTTTATTGTTGGCTGGGCAAACTTTGGTGGGTTGTTGTTAATATCATCAACAATTACTTGAAGTAAACAAGTTGAATAAAAAAATGGAGAAGCAATATTTATCACTTGTACAGTTAAATTGCAATGAAGCACATTAGTGTTTTCCAGTGTTCTATTTAAAATTATGTCACCTTCTTGGTTTATGATAAATGCTGCAAGGCAAGATGTACTTAGAATGGAGAAATTTACTTTAGAATTTTCCTCTTCATCATTGTCAATAGTGACCAGTTTTGAAATGGTAGTTCCTGGACTTTGGTCTTCTTTTACATGAACAATATATTCCATAGAAGAAAAAATAGGTTTGTTATCATTTCTGTCTTTCACTTTTATATTAATAGTTGCCAGTTGCACCCCTGATTGTGGATGATTCTTGTAGGAAGCTTGAACATAAAGTGTAAAGTAATTTAACTTTTCACGATCAAGAATGGTCCTGGTATGGATCTCATAGTTTACATTGTTAAAACTAAAGTCTGCATGATTGTTTACCACAGTAACTACAACATTTTCATTTCCAACTACATCAAGTTTACCAACTAAAGTACCAACTTTTTCATTTTCAAAAACATCAAAGTTATAACTTTCTTGTTTGAATATATCTGGATGGTTTTTTGCATTAAGTACTAAAATTCTGATATGAGATGTTGAATTTAATGGAGGATAACCTGTGTCAGTTGCAATAACTTTTAATGAAAATTGAGATTGATTTGAAAGCAACAGAGACTGACGGACAAACATTGTTCCATTAGGAAATATTCCAAAGTGCCCCATCTCATTACCAACAGTAGACAATTGGAAGTACACTTCACTAGTTCTGCCAGCATCTGGATCTGAAGCTGTTAAATTCAAAAACAAATAATTAACAGGTGTCTTCCTAGCCAATGGTATAAGTGAACAATTTGATTGGAACACTGGTGGAAGAATATTTGCTTTAATAATATCAACAGTAACATTCATAATGGAAGTAAGGTTTGGGAGTCCAAAGTCTGTTGCAATTATTTTTACCACATACTTGCCGTTGCTTACACTTGATAAGTCTTTCTCTACAGTTACACTACCAGTTTGTGAGTCAATATCAAACATTTGATCACTTTCATAAGATAGTTCATATTTCACTATCCCCCCAACACCAAGATCTGGATCTATTACTCTTGCTTGGTAAATGACTGAACCAACTGGAATATTGTCCTTTATTGTGACAATTGGAGAGTTGTCTAAAAATTTTGGTATGTTATCATTCACATCTTTGACAATCACTACCACAGTTGCCCATGTCACTAGAATTCTCTGTCTGCCAATTTTTGCCAGGACTGTTAAGTTATACTCCCTTTGCTCTTCACTGTCAACTTCCCTGTTTGTTCTTATTTCACCAAAATTAGTTATAAAGAAAACATGTTTTGGGTCACCATAGTAAATAACGTATGAAATACCTTCCATTTTTGTATCAATTTGTCCAACATATGTGCCTAGTCCAGTGTTCTCATCAATATTAAAAACATAAAAATCCATTTCAAAATATGGTAATACATCAATATTTGTTATAAAAGTAATGTGGACTCTTGAAATATTAGATATCATCCCTTGACTATCCTTTGCAACAACTTCCAAATTATATGCTTTTGCAGAGTTAAGTTGTGATGAAGAAGTAGTAACTATTCCTGTTTTATTATCAAGGTGGAAATGTACATTTCCTGAGTCACTATTAATGATTTCATAATAAAAGTCTCCATTTTCACCACTGTCACTATCTGTTGCACTCATATTAACAATAAACCCATTAAACTCATTGTAGAAAAGGTTTAAATAATAATTTGCTGGATAAAAAACGGGTTGATTATCATTGATGTCTAAAATTGTGACGTTGACCAAAGCTGTTGATGACAATGGTGGAATCCCTCTGTCATGTGCCATTACAGTAAACTGATAAAAAATCATTGTTTCTCTGTCCAATGGCCTTAGTGTCTGTATTTCTCCTGTTGCACTGTTCAAATGAAATACCTTTTTAATAACGGGGGATGGAAACAGCATATCAAAAATAAGCTGAGAATTGCTTCCTGTATCTGCATCTGAAGCAGATAATACAAGAACTGAAGAACCAACTGAAACATTTTCTGGTATAGCAATATGGTAAGTTTTTCTTGAGAATAAAGGCTTGTTGTCATTAATATCTGAGAGATTGACTGTAAGAGAGCAAGTAGAAGACAAGGTAGGGGTACCATTATCTTGTACAGTAACAGTTAATTGCACTGATTTATAAGTTTCATAATCAAGCACATTTTTAGTTGTTACCATTCCAGTGCTTTCCACAATTTGAAACAATTTGGTTTCGTCATGAAGAATAAATTTTACCTGACCATTTTCACCTTCATCTTTATCTTCAGCTTCAATAACTGTTACAAAGGTACCAACTGGTGAATTCTCTGGAATTAAAATTTCACTGGAAGAGTTCTGGCAATATGGATAATTATCATTAACATCCATAATTGGTATTATTATGTTTTTAGTCACCGAATGTTGAGGGAGACCATGATCCAAACCTTGAATTGTCAAATTATACTGTGAAAATTTTTCATAATCTAATGTCCCATTTAATTTCAGAGAAAAAGTAGTAAGTTCAGGTAATGTTCTGTCCAGATAAAATGTATTGGTTGGATCTCCAGAAATTATTTTCAAAGTCACATTTGCGTTTTGTCCATCGTCATCATCAACAGCATAAATAATACCAACAGATTCTTGTGGTTCATTCTCTTTAATTGGCAAGAATAAGTATACATGCAAAATAGGTGAATGATCATTGATATCAACCACATCAACTCGAATTGTCACATCATTACGCAAAATAGGAACACCTTGATCTACTGCCTCAATGACAACAGTATAAGATGGGTTGGTTCGATCAAAGGTTAGGCATGTTTTGGTCCTGAGTTCTTTGCTAACTGGGTCGATCACAAATAATTTCATAAGTTCACTGCTTTCTAATGCTCCTGAATGAAAAACATTTTTTATGGACAAACTTACCACTGAATTGACGCCACTGTCTGCATCAGAAACATTTAATGTTGCAATCCTTTTTCCTGATGTACACTTTTCATTTACCCGAACTATTGATGGGATATTGTGAAATAAAGGCTTATTGTCATTATAATCACCCACATTTACATTTAACATAAAAAAGTTGCATCGAAGTGGAACTCCTTCATCGCAAGCTGATACATTCAAAATGTAAAACTCCTTTGATTCTCTATCCAGTTTCTTTTTCAATACTAGGCTCAATGATTTTCTGTCGGTCGACAACTGCAATTTAAACGCACCAGAAAAAGTCTCCCCTGCTATTGTATATATAAGTACTGAACCGTTTAATCCACAATCTACATCTGTTGCTGGAGTTAATTGAAAAACATCTCCAATTTTACTCTCTTCGGGGATTGTTATGGTAACTTTCGTAGAAAGAAATTCCGGATTGTTGTCATTTATGTCATGAACAATCACACTGGCACTAATCACTTGGTTGAGCTTTGACGTTTGTTCAAAGAATAATGTTCCAAAGTTTGACCCATTTCCACATTTACCTAATAGAACATCCCTATCGATCGTTAGAGTGGTATTAATAATCCCGGTCTTTTTATTGTAAGCAAAATAATTCGAGTAATACGTCTGTCTTAATTCGTAACTGCCAAAACTTGCCGTATAACGTGAGAGATTCCCGACAATTACACCAGGTGGACTTTCTTCGAGTATATGAATTTCAAAATTCGTAGTACTTGTCACGGCACTTAGACAAAACAAAAGTAAAATAATTCCTGATATTGCAGGCTTGGTACACGTCCTAAAGCACAGTAGAAGCGCAAAGTAAAAGTCCATTGCTATAACCGGTAAAAAGTAATCGCATTTACCCTCATTTTGGTTATAACCACGTCGTCAGAAATACTAGAGTCATTTCGGCGTCTTCAATTATATCCAACTGATTTAACTGAATCAACGTTGAGACGTCGTATGTGATTTCAAGCATGATCGTTTCAGCATAATTCGTCAAATCCAATGAAAGTGACACCAATTATGTTCCTGTTGAGTACCTTTACATTTGGTAATGGTTTTCCTGATTACATATATCTCCTCAATAAAAAAATGCGCAAATTTACTAAACAGTGGCAACTTTCTTCTGTACCAACGTTTAATTTATGCAGCCCCCTACAGGACCGGTCCGAAACTTGCTTTGAAATGCCAAACAGGAGTGGATAATATCATTGTTAGGGGGAGGAGCAAAAGCTTAATTTTTAGCACCCTGGCTACCAAAATATTTAACAGCATACCTGATACCTTAATTTAACACATTCTTAAACCATTAAAACCTTGTTAAAATACTAGTTATTTTAAAGCTGTTCTGATTCGGCCAGGGCTTACGTGATCAGCTTTGACTTGCATATGAATTTGATATCATTACTAGACATTTGATATGTTCACACTGTAATGTAGGATTAAAGAAAGGAGACGCACTCAAAATTCTCTGTTTAAATAATCCGTTCGTGAACAGACGTATAAATAATGAAATACTGAACTGTTAAAGTTGGCTTTCGAGCTGTACTGCAACGAGGCTGTTTTGAGACGTTTAACTGTGAACACATTACATGTACGCCAATAACGAATAACGTCGCGGACCAAATAACGATGGATAAAGTAGAACACAGTAGTGACTTGGATAAAAATGTTATTAAGATATCAATTTGACTTCTAAATTAACTCGGACAATACCAAGCAATAAACGTGGGGAAGGCCAGTGTGAAACAGCGAAAAATTGTCGCTAATTGTCAAATGTCAAGTACGCACTTCTTGTTTCAATACTTGAAATACCGTTTTTTCACTATGACAAATACAATTTCCTGAAGATCGCATCTAGCGTGAAAGTCAGAGTACCCTGTTTTGATCTTTTTCAGATACCGTTATGAAACATCGAAGCACTGTTGCCCAAATTAAAGGAAGTTTTGCTCTCGC
>JAOBAZ010009015.1:0-13494 GCA_026546875.1 Pteroeides caledonicum | reverse complement strand
AGCTTGGGCCATCATCACGTTTTCTCTGATGATGGCCCGAGCCACACGGGCCGAAAGCTCAGAATAAATTAATAAAAATACATGGTGCTTCTACAAATTTTTTGTTGACTTTTTGTTGTTCTGAAATATTTTGACTCATGTAATTTACTTAGGCTTTAAAGAAAGAAGAAAGACAACAAAGAGAAGCAGAAAAGATGCTTAGTATGGACGAACGGAAGAGATCATATCCTTTTTTATGGCCACGCTTGGTTTTGTTTTGTGTTCAGCAAGTAGACAGACCAGTACCTTGGGTCTTTTCTCGGTTTAAGAATACTTGAAGTTATACGACTGCGCAGAGTGTGTGAGCACCGTGAAAGTAGCCTGGATACCAGTTAGACAGGCTCACGTGATTGTACCTGTACAGTGTTTATTTTTTCGTAACAATAGGTGCATATAGCGTACTTTTGGCGCCTCTATTATATAGAACACAGTTTTTTTACCGTTTGAAAAATAAATGAAAAATATTTCCTTCTTTTAATAATTTCTTTCTCTGCTTGAGACCTTTATGGACATTTTGTTTTGCTATTTGCATATTTCAACCATGAGCTGTACCGAAAAGTTAGTATGTTATACACTATACGGGCATTTTATTTTATTTAAAACGTTTTGAAATTAGACTTTACAAACATTTCGGTTACATATTGGTAGGTGGATTAGCCACTTCTATGGGCTAACGTAATTTTATTGGTTCTGTGAGAGTGTTTTAAAGTCTTTACTTAGTTATATATTACACTGTAGCTTTGTAAAATATCGCAATATATAGCAACATACATGTACGCTTAATTTACGTTGATGTTTGTTTGATTTAACCTTGTTTACATATAACTCATTGAAGAGAGATTATCAGGAAGTCACTCCTGAAGAACTTGAGGCATACAGAATAAAAAGAAGAAATGCAGATGACCCGATGAATAATTTTAGTTAATGTACGTGCGAGCTTTGGTAACCAAGAACTGTATATAATGTGGTACAAAATTATCAATGCACTGATCAAATCCTTGTTTACCAAAGCAAAAATACACACATGTTGTCAGCACACTGTCTTTTACAGAGGATACTTGGTATTATGACCCAATCTTCATGACTCCACATCTGAATGGTTTCTGCTTGGATAAATGTGTTTTAACTAATAAAACGTTGCTAATAACGGATTGTAAACTGGCCTAGCTCTGGGTGAAGCTGTCAGTACACTGGAAAATCTATATTTGGGCTGCTACATTGAACCTATCAAGAAATGTTTCTGTTTTTCTTGGTTTGCCTGAAGGTGCAAACCAATAGTTTTTTTCTCTACTGTACATAATAAATTGTATTGCATGAAGTACTTTATAGATTGTAAATTCATATAAATACATTCACCAAGGTTGTAGGAAGCCCATAAATATTGATAGGGTGGGAAAGGCATCACTTACTGAGGGGTGTGTCTAGGGAGAGGAAAACTACATGGCAAATTATCAGATATATTAGATTTTTCTTTTTAACCCCTTATAGCCCAGACTTTCCCCATTGACAAGTAAAATTGTTTGATGTTAGACAGAGTAAAATGGTACAGGTGGCCAATGGGCTATAAGAGAATTGTTTGAAATGAAAGTTTTAAAGTTAAGTGTAATACATGCTTAATAAATTGTTTCTACCTACCTTACTTCGGTGGTACTTTTACGTCTGACTCCTGTACTAAGTATGAGGGATACACCTTCTATACTGAGTGTTGGGTGGGTTTATGACATTTCAGGACAATTTATATGGAAAGTCGACTGTATTTCCTATTATAAGTCCAGACTGTACTTATTGGTTATTTGCCATACTTCAAATGAACATCCCACATTATACAAATCATTTTTGTCAAAGATTTTTTCATCAAACAAAACAAATTACATTGACCCTTATATAATTAATTAATAATATAATATGTATATAGTTTAAAGTTGAAAGAGTTAGTAATTAACATGTGGCTATAACACAGTTACTTTATTTATTTAACACATTTTGCCATATGAATCTACCACTACTAACATATATTAATAACAGTTCAAGTTATTGAACACCAATAAAATCTGTGATTGGAGGTGCATTAACCATTAACTCTGTGTACTTCTCGTAAAAAATCTTCAACCTGTTAGAGTATGTGTCTTCATTGTAAGGTAGTTTGTAGGTTTTGAAGTATCCAGACACCAGTGGTTTGATTGCCAAACAGATGTTATCAGAGAACTGTGGAAAAAGATGGTGCTCAACATGACAAGTGGTAATGGAATGACCAAAGCAGGAATCAAGAAAGATATTTCGTTTAAGATTAAGAACACCAGTAGCCATTTGGTATAAACGTGCTGGTCGATTCTCCAAACTGTAGAAAGACAGGCCAATATGCTGGAAAATATTGATGTGGACATAGCAAGTGGAGAACAAACCTCTTGTAGCAAACATGCATAACAAAGCTCCCAGGATGGAAAACCCTGAAACTGTCCTGAGCAGTTGGTAATGTATGGTCATACCAAGAAACATACAAGGAATGAACATAAATATATGCTTCCATTGTCCCCATATGAGATGAATTGAAAGAATTGGGGCTAAGAGTGGCAGGAAGAGCGGAGCAATGAAAAAGTACCATGTGCGACTCAAGAATGGGGCCCTCCAAGTACTTGAGTCACCAAGGCCTACAATGTTTGTGTAAGGATGATGAACTTTTATGTGTATGTCTTCAGCTCCTTCAAATGTGAATCCACCACAAACCTCACTGAAGAACCGACCAAGAAGATGGTTCCAGACTTTTGACTTGCCTAAGCTTCCATGTCCAGCCATGTGAGCTCCTTTTGATGCATAGAAGTAGTGAAGATAGGCCATTGTTAAAAACCCAGCTGTAAATACAAACACGTTGGATGAACTGAGAAGCAGAAAACCTGCAGGAACTAACAATGCACTAGTTAAAAATATAACGGTTAAATCCACGCCATATAGCTCCCACCATGTCTTCGTCTTTACCACCTCGTTAACCAAGTTTTTCAAGTGCGAATACGAAGGCACTTTTGCATTGCTTTTGGGTTTGTCTTCTTCAGACTCAACGTTGGTAGGTACATGTACATTTCTTCGCTTTATTTCTGCCATTTCTCCGTTTGGTTTTGCTGATATTTCTTGAGCAACGAATTCGTAGCTTTCCACCTTATAGTTAAGCTTGTTTTAATTACAGTGTAATTTTCCTGCCTGAATAGGCAATGCAAAATATCTCCACAAATATATTTCGTATGACGAAATAAAAGACTACTTTGTTTAGTTTTTAAAGTCTTACTTTGCATACCTCAAATTGACATACTCGTTTTCCTACAAAAACCTATTTTGAAAACGTCCACGGGAATCTATTAAACTTAGATCCACATTAATAGTTAACAATAAAAAAAAATGAAAGCAAGCAGTTTTAATAGTAAAAAACACGTCGCAGATTATTATGTTGTCACTTTAAAAGATTGAAAAATAAATCATTCAAGATTGCGCAAAAAATACCCAGAGGTCCCGGATTTATAATTGTACTTTGAACCATTTGTCCCAGTACTTTTTGAGCGGTAAGATGGCGCGTGGCGGGAAATATTTTGAATCATTGTGAAATAGTTCTCAGAATTGAAATTAGAACTCACTGTATGTCTGTCAAAAATGCCAAAGTGTACGTTATGTGACAGCCAATCGTTTGACCTTCTTGATGGATTGTATTTTTGTGTAGATTGTGGTACACAATCGCAGGTAATATTTAGTGTATTTAGTTGACAACATTTTAAAATTTTGTATTAAATATTTAGTGATCAGGGTAGTCAAACTATCACTATATCAGTATCACTGTAACTCTGTCACAATTTAGGGGATCGCAAAACTCAATTATACATGTACAGTATATATTTTTTCGAAAATTTTGTTAGGACTTTATGATTTTGATTCTGATCTATATTTTGTTTGAAAGTATTAAATATAAAGTGATTTAAAAAACAAAGGTTTGACAGTCTGGACCATACTCAATTGGGGAAGCATACTGTATCGCTGTTATGTCATGAATGAATAGACCTTTGACCTATGTACCACTGTAGGGAAAACCCCCTGTGGACAATGGGTTAGTATTGGTCAAATGCATTTTACATTTGCATGCACAGAATCAGTCTATTTTTAGTTTTGATTTGCATAAACATTGCATAAACTTTGGCCTGTACTTTTATCATTTTGTGGTTAACAAAGTCAAAATGCCAACCAACCACATCAGAAATAATATACATGTTTAATTTGTACTCCGACGGCACTGTGCACGATTTTTAGATGACTCCCACCTAATTCTTTATACCAACGAATATCCAATAAAAATTCTCTTACTTAGGATGTCCAGGAAGAAGAAATACAGGGTGAATTACTTGAAGTCATGAGAAATGATGTAACACTTAATGTAAACAAGAAAAAAACTAAGGGAAAGAGAGGTGCTTTTAAAATTTAGTATTCATTTACAATCACTCTATAAATTATTAGTAGAAAGCCACTAGTGTTCTATTGCAAATCAAGCAATTTGATTGGCTGCGCTACTTACTATCTATTTGTCGATAGTAGTGACAAGCTGCATTTTCTAGCATTTTTTTTGCAAGTACAAGTAAATTCTTAGAACATTTTGTGCGATTTTCTAGCTTTATCTTTCTAGTTAAACATAGGTTTCAAATGTCAAATTGTGTATGTGCCAAATCTAATGCAAATGAGGGAAAACAAAGAACTTTGCTGACACATGCAAAATTTGACATTTGAAACGGGCCTTATTTTTTAACTGATAGTTGATTTGTGTTTTGTGCTCATCAACTATCATCTTATAGAAATCTCAAACTCATAATTTTCACTGTTTGATTTTATATTGCATTTCATGATTACTATGTCCCACCTAATCCTTCATTTTTCTTAGTAAAAGAAGGCATAAGCCTTCTACATAAAATATTTAAATAATATTATAAGGAAAACCCTCGATTGATAATTACATTGTTTTAATTGTAATTATAGAAAATGATTATGGGAAACCTTGGTTTACATTGGAGGGTTTTCAAATATTAATTAAAAAACAAGTGGAATACTTGGTTCAGATTGGGGTGAATACAACGCTTAAGGTACCATTAATATAGATAATTGTAAAATATTCTCCTTTGTGTGTACCAACTATAGCATTATTTTGTTGACTTTATACATTACCAATGCAAATCAGGACCTAACCTGTGTATCAGGTCCTTTTGTACAGAGGGAGGGGGTGAGGGGGGTTGAGAGGCTCGAGGTATGATTCAATGGTTGTTAATTTTGAGTGGGCGGGCCACATTGCAACTTAGAGGGTGGAAGGCTAAATTGTGTGGTAATTCATGCCCTCTCTCCTTCCTTTTTCCTCGCCCTTCCTTTCTCTTCCCCCTCCCCACCACAAGAGGGTTTGATACTCAGTTTACCCAGGACCACAAAACACACATTTGGCTTTACAAGCTCTATGCTTCTCAATACCATATGCATACCAGTACTTGTGGTACAACAGAAACATCAACGTCCCTAGACATGCAAGCAGTTTAATGGATCCCGAGTGCTCTAACACAAGGTGAGCTTTGCATAATCGCTACGGGACATCCATTAATATATATACTTGTATATATATATAATGTATATATACTACATATTAATGTTACATGTAGTGTACAATATATGTACTATATATTGTCCGTAGATTGGTCAAAAAAATAGAACCGGCATTGAGTACATTTTGTCAAACTTTTTTCTCTGCTATCAAGTCAAACATGTTTGTCTCTAATAAAACACTGCCATCAGCCTTTGCCTTTATCCTTTGCTTAAAGAAGTTGCTTGCCCAATTTTTGTCTAAGTCCATTAAATCATGATGGAGAGACGCTTTCAGCCAAGTATCCACTGCCTCAAAGCTAGAAAAATGACGAAAGAAAGGACGTCTTTCAGCCAAAATAACATGAAATGAATAATCTTCACACAGTTGCTTGTGCTCCGCCACAGTAAGAAACTCCATTTGTAAAACTTGGCAAACAGTCTTGGGCGCTGTTTCCAAAGAAAGCCCATACCGGTAGGCAAGTCTCCCAGCAGGTTTCAGACACTCGTGTGCTTTTTTAAAATATGCTTTCTTTTGATCACTTGGTAACCAGTTGAAGACAGAATTGCTGAAGTAAATATCATAATACTCTTGATCATCGTGGGGTAGTAGACTAGAACTGTCTCCAACAATGAAATGGAGATTTTTTACCTCGGGGAACGTTTCTTTTGCGATTTTTATCCTTTCCCCGTCAGGATCAACTCCAACAACTTCACCTTTGGATCCCACTACATTGGCAATGTAGTTAGTTAGTTCGCCAGTACCGCAGCCCATGTCCAACACTCTGTCGCCTTCGCGTAAGTTAAGCAAGCGAACAAAATCGCATCCTTTATCAAATTGTGGCTTACTATGGACGCTATAAGCTTTTGCATCAGACTCCATCAATTTCTACGAAATCGTTCTTTATATTGTACGTGATAACGACCATAGAGATTTATATAAATAACACTAGAGGGGACATTTACCGGAGGGAAATTTACCGTAGGGAGCGCGCTAATGGGGGGGGAAATTAGGGTCCCGGTACCGGGTGTTACCACAGAAATCGCGTGCGTATTAGAACCGAAACTAGAAATTGTTTCCCGGTAGTATTTGGACTATTTGGCTTTCTAGTGTAAACTGGCTTTTTCTTGTCAATGTGCTACCTTCGTACGGGAATATATGGTAAAATAGCTTTTCATGTTTGTCCATAATTGCTTATTAAGAAGATTTCTGCTGGTAGCAAGTGTTGTCTTAAAAACAGACCAAAATTTAAGAAGGTTAAGATCTTGATCGGCACATACCGGTACCGATGAAAAGCTACGTTTAATCTATTTTTCAACCTATAAACTTGCATGTTTTAACCATTTTAATTTTTTTATCCAAAGCCTATCATTGTCATTTAAAACAGGTTGAATTCTTCTACAATAAAAAATTTTTGAGTACGTATTTTGCTTAACAACAACCTAGCCAGACTGTAAAATTTGGTTTGCGCGGGGAACGCGAAATTTTTGAAACATTTTCCGTCCGCGCAAATTTACGAATATTCTTTAAATCTGCGCAAAATATTTGTTGTTTTAAGGCGTTCCCCGCACATATTGTACAAGAATAATTTGAAAATATTGCTCAGTTCATCCAGCTTTGCAATTTTTGTTATCTTTCACTTCTTGTAACTTGGATTCCTGAGCAGAATAATAGAACACCGGGGCCCGCGATGAAAAATGCCTTTGGCGTATAAAAAATATTCAAAAAATTCCAATAGACAAAAAATTCCGCGCCGCGCAAAATTTGACGAATGATTTTCCGCGCCGCGCAAAATATGATATTTTGTCGAAGAAATTCGTTCCCCGCGCAAAATTAATTTTTAGCCATATTTAAGCGCTGCTGTCTTGTGATGTTAGGATGTTGTTGGACAGATGTGGTTCCGGTATGTGCAACTGACCACAAATACTTTCGTAACTGATGTCAACGACCAATCACAACAAACGTTCGCTGAAGCAAAACGAAAGCGCGATGACATAAAGGACTATGTTCCAGTTGATTCAATTTATCGTCCTGTCCCAAAATCCCGCAACGCCGACACAGACGCTTTAGAGTTAAGTTCAGAGATTGCAAGAGAAGAGTTTTATGAAGGTAAAGAGGATAGAATTTTTTGTCTTAACGATATGACATTCCAATAGAAAACTTTGGTAAACCTGAGGGCTAAGCAATGCCGAAAAGGTGCGAGGGAGGAGTCTGGTGACGAACTCTGGTGATAATGAATAGTCCTAATACTCAAAGCCTAATACTAATTCTGTCAGCTCTAATGTTACTCATTTGTCCGGATATTGTCATGGTTGTAGGACATTAATGAAAACCACGACATGAAATTATAAATGAAAACCAAAGACGAGTCAGACATACTGAAACGTATACTAAAGCATGTCATAGTGAGTGAATGGCTGTCTATATTTCAATGGAACACTTTTAAAAAAATTGTTGTTCATTTAAATGTATACACTGACCGTAACAACTAAGACCAGCGTCATACTGATTCGAAAATTGCTAAGGAACAACCAAGATACTCTATTGTCGCGTCACATATGGCTGGGAATCCAAATTCAAGGTGGTGATATTTGTTAGAAAGTGAAATATTTCTCGTACCAAAAACGATATTGAATATTTGAAAACGTTTCAAATTTCTTTTCAAATGGCGAAAACTAAATTTTTCTTTAACTACTAGTTAAAGTACGAACGGCAGATTTGTATGGGTATTTACTTACAATGGCGAGGGCGTAGCACGAGCCATTGTAAATACCATACAGAACTGCCGCGAGTATTTTAACGTGTTTGTGAAATGAAACAATAGGCAATGAATTTGGAATTGGCATTAGTATGAATATTAATCAGGAGTATTTTTAAAAATGTTAATAAGAACATGCTAATTAGGACACGTCTGTATCAAAGTTAAGAACACTAATTATCAGATTGTTAACCTGTACGGGGGGTTTACAAAGATATCAGGGGACCATTTATTGAGTAACTCATTAATTATTTATGAATTTGACAATTTTTACTTCATTTTCCAGACGATGACCCAACAGGTGGTTTGTTTGATATTGAAAGTGACAAGGAATCTGTTGCATCGGACGACAGAAACACGGTTGGTTCAATCACTGGTGGTTTTTTAAAGACGAGAAAATCCCTAGGTTACATGACCTTACCTCACACCATCGCTTTTTGTTATTTGGGTTTGTTGTGGCTTCAGGAACCGGTTTGCATTTCAGATTTAATCAGGTCAGTATATTAGTTAATTAATAATAATTAATTAGTTAATTAATTACCGACATAAGTTAAGTATGATTCTGTAATATTGTTTAATGTTATTTAAAATTATATTTAATATTAATTAATGATAATTAATCAATCAATTAGTCAATCAATCAATTAATCAGTTAATTAATTAATTAATTAATTAATTACCGCCATAAGTTAAGTATGATTGTGCAATACTGTTTAATATTATTTAAAATTATCTGCTAGTCATAGTTTGGTATACGACAGGAAATTATTAACTTTTAGCTAATGAATAACGAACTTTAATATCTCTAGAGTATCGTTATCTTTGTCTAATATTTTGTTCGACATCTTCAGCTTGTTGTTCTGTCTAGATGGGTACGTCAAGGCCATTTACCATATAATGACGCGAGTTCTTATTTTCCAACCTATATGAAGTTTTCACAGCACGACGTGAACACGTTCTGTCCTGGTTTTTTACCTACCAAAAGATTGGTTGTCAGACTTGCTAAATCACTGCAACGATTTTTGTCACTTCCGTCCTTCCCTCCACAAAATTTAAGTATATATATCGCCAGATTTGCAACTGATCTTCAACTTCCAGGTAATATTTTGCTGTATCTTTGTACGGCGCTTTCTCAATTTTCCTCAAGTGGCTTGTAGTTTACGTGTATTGGCCAGGAAGCTTTGTTTTATACTTCTAACTCTTATTTTCTCCACGTTTTGTTTTCAATTTCATCATTCATTAGGCTGCCTTGTTAATTTTTTAGCTGATCTTTTTGCAGCTGGTACCTTTCTTCTTATAAACTATATGTTCTGTCCTTTCCTATTTAGCTCTACATCACCACTTTTCATTCTTTTTTATGTTTCTTATTCTCTCCCTCTTCAGCCATATTTTTTTGACACTTTTTTAACCATTCCATTTGCTCAAATCTCTTGTATCCTTCACTCTGTCTTTCACAACGTTTTACTTTATTACCTCACTAATTTTTTATTGTTTATATTTTCAAGCTCTGATCCATCGAAATGCCCAATCTCTTGCTAACCTGGTCAAATATGATACTTCTCAATTCCCTGTTTATGACGACATTGCTATTGTGTACATTATTTTATCATTAAAGTTAATTTATGGCTTGGATGGCAACACAGAGTTGTACGTATTTTGATAGTTGTATTATAATCCTTTTCGCCATTGGCGTTTTACTAACGTTTTTAACGCCAGATCATTTTATTCCATGGATAAGTTGATAATGGCGGTTTGACAACGCCCTATAATATATTTTCTAAAACTCATTAATAATTCATAAGTAAAATTATAATGAAATGCATGTTTAATCAGTGTCTTTTTAAGTTAATAAAGCACGTGTGTCTAATAAAGCATATGATATAGACGCATGTGCTTTATTGACAGAGAAGACTGCTTTTCTCGTCGAATCTTGACAGCTTACAGACATTTCTCACATTTTGTTTATATATGACCTCAACATATCGAGTCGTTTTAGAAGTAATTTACAAACCTTGTAATCGGCCTTTATCGGGATAAAGTCACTCACCTTCGGCTCGTGTCTTTATACTCCGATAAAGGCATCTGACTTGGTTTGTAAATTGTACTTAAATAGTCACCATTTTTCATTATTTTTAGCGAACTTGAAAAGCTAGCAGTGGAAATACCAGAAAACGAGAGCTCTTTCTTCTTCCCTACGTTCAGTGATCTTGTTGAACTTATTACCACATGCCAAAATATCTCTGCCAAACGAGGTGTTCCGTTCTCAACGGAGGAATTTGAGGCCCTTCAAGATGGCCGTAATTACGGCGAATTCTGTCGCGATAAATTGTTCGGCTCTTGGCAGCCGCCGGCGACAGTTAACCGCTATAACACTTTTTTTAGTGGACAAAAAGGATTAAGTGTCGAAAAACGTGAAGAATACGCTAAAATGTTTAGCATGTTTTTTAAAAAAGATGGTATAGACAAGAACTTTGCTGATTTGAAACATCCTTCGAGTTTTCCTTTGTTGCGTGGCAAATGCGCGTGGATGAGGGACCACATGGGATGTGAGCTATCTGAATCGTCAGTGAATTACTCTGCGAACTCCGAAGCCTCCAAAGAGTCTTCCAATGTTATAAATAACCCTTTTCAACGTATCAAAAAACGAGGTCTGTCCATGGCAACTATAACGAAATATTATCAAAGTGGTCCACAAAAACCTAAAGAAACACAACATGCCTTCGCAGATGACCGTGCAAAAGGAATGTCACCAGTAACGCATGAACCGCAACTATATGAAAGCCTGCCTGTCCATAATAACTTAAAAGAAAACCAGCAACTGGTCCGAACCGCGGGGGCCGAACATAACCTGCATACACCCGAAAAACATTGCAAAGACACCAGTACAAGCAAACAGCGTCCGCCAAGAAGGAGTAACGTTCCCCTTGTCCAACTACCTGATTATGTTTCTTATATTTTGCCGAAGTGTTATTATACCGGCCAAATATCGAGAACTGTTGGTTCAGAATTGTGGAATAATAGTGTTTTACCGAATTCCCTTCGACAGTTAGTCGACGTTTGCTCTAAAATTGTGGAATCCGAGTCTTGTGTTATTTCCACTTGCCTAAGTGAATTAGAAATGAAGGTGGATAACTGCGATTCAATGTCGGATTAGTCAACGAGAAGTCAATAAAACAAAGTTAAACTGTGTTAAACATGTTAGTGCGTCTTAACAATATTTTCTTTTCATTACGCTCTGTTGAAGCTGAAACGTTTTTGGCATAATGAAAAAACTGCATGACTGAAAAAAATTAAAACATTATCTTCAACCCAGTTTACGCAATAGATTAAAATTGAAAATGGAAATATTAAATTTTGGCGACTGAAATTCTGCCGTTAATTTCGACAATTAGTTTATTATTTGTTCAGGTTTTGGTGGCTTTTGCACACTGCGTTAGCTATTATTTCTTAATTTATTTATATCGGAGTCATTTCAAGCAAAATCGTTAATCTCCTTTGTGTTAATCAGTCTTTGACAAGAGCGCATTTCTTTTGGGCTATTTCAATTCAGGAGGGGCTGAAGCTTTTTTACCTAAAGTTTTTACAGCTAAACTTTTGTTCGTTGTAGTTCAACCGTGAATATTCAAGGTTTGCTGTCGACTGCCTCGTCTCACTATAGGACCAATTAGAATTTTTATTAGTTCCATATTCGAGAAAACCCAGTAGCTACAAAAGAAATTTTCCTTTTTGCGCGAAAAATTCCGCCAAGTGGGAAACTGCCGTTGAAGTTGCGTCGTTGTTTTAGTGGCGGAGATCACAAGGTAATACTTATAGGAAACATGAACATTTTGTTAACTTTAAGGAAATAATAAATTTATATAAATGTGTCAGTATGTGGTAGGAAAACTTTGGAAACGTGGGAGAGTTCGTGTGACAACATTTAAGTCAACATCCATCTTGTCAAACCAGTTCTGCAACCTAACTAGATTTACAATGGTCATATCATACTTTGCTCGCTGCGGTATTTCAATTTTTAATTGTGTTTATATATCTCAAAAAACTGTAGTATCTGAGTAAAATGCATATATTCGGTGCAGTGTGTGTTGGTAACACACAATGTATAAATTCTGCTTTGAGAAAACAATATCAGAAATATTGGATCGTTGAACAATATCTGTAATTTTGTTTTCAATAATTAGTTCAATCAACACATTTTTTAAATTTATTTTAAAAAAAAATGTATTCTTTTTATTAGAAGTCGAAAAGCATTTCCAAAATTTCCTGTCTTTTAGTTCTGAACTCAATTGATTTTATTGAAGAGTGGATAACGGAGATGAGATATTTTCAATTTAATGATAATTTCAATTTAACCCCACACTTTAAAAAAAGACTAGACGCGTACTAATCGTTAAGTCGCGCCTGGCTGAGGAGACCAAAGAGAAGTGTAAGCCAACTTTGCTAGGCGTGATTAATTTTTACCTACGCTTTTATTTTTGCAAGTGAAGCCAATATTTTTTGATCGGCAAGTAAATCATGAAATGTTATACATATGTTTTTGTAATTTGAAAACTAACCTGTTGGTAAAATATTGATCTTTACCAGGATATTTACACTAGTTTTTGTAACTGAACCTGGTACAACAACGGATAGACATAGTGGCGAAGCCAGTCCAACAGGTTGGTCAAATCATTATCATTATTTAGAAATTCATTGTTTTTACAGTTCTTGAACATGAAAATATTTGCTGAAAATATATGCTACACGTATAGACATAATTTGCCGACTTATTTCCCTCAATGTGAAATATTTGCGTTTTTAACACAAAAACCCTAGTCATAGTTACCACTGCCTACCAGAATAACACGTTCTCCTTCGCAATAAAATTTTCATTTCAGTAGAATGTTATTGAAATGAAAATTTTACCCTGATGGAAAACGCGTCATTTGGTTGTGCAGTCGTAACTCTAAACTGGCTATTATTGCAAGGGCGGATCAACGGCTACTTAAAACAGGGGGTGTGCACATTTTGCAGGGGGGTGCATTGGAAAACGATCAAAGACTGTATCACCGCAGCAGCGCAATCCCAGCCCATGTAATCAAATATTTAGTACTTATTATTAGTATTAGTCCTT
>JAOBAZ010008904.1:0-11542 GCA_026546875.1 Pteroeides caledonicum | reverse complement strand
CCTATCATGAGATTGTAAAATATCGATTCGTACAGAGAAAATACGCGATTATACAAAATTACGCGATCTTATATAAACAATGATAAATTTGCTGATGTAGCACAATCTCACGGGACGAAAATTCACGAACGATTTTTCAGATTTATGTCGAACCGGCCCTGTTACAGTTAATAATAGATTTAATTAAAGATAAAATTAATTTTTGAAAAAAATTACCACACCTCTGCTTCCTCGTGGTTGGTCACAAGATCCTTTGGCCCTAGGCCAAACAATGAACAACACTTTGACTAAAAAACAAATCAGAGAATTGGCTTTCTATTTTTTTCATGCAATTTTAGCCACAAGAAAAATGACATATTTACTTTGACCATTATAGGGACAAATGCAATGACTTTGGTAACATTCCCACATATTTGATTATCCACTTTCCATTGGACAGAAACCTGAAGTTTTCCTTTGTATGTTGTACTTCGTTGTCTGCACTAAAAAATATTTCCACAATTAAATAACTGCTTCATTCTGTACTGTGTTTCATAAGACTGGGTCCTGCAACTTTTTGTCAAAATGTTAACACTAAGGTTGCTGGTTATAACATACCAGTACATGTATATGAACTGTGTATACTGTATAAGAGATGTTGTATATCTTTGTAGATGTGGAGGCACATTCAAGTCGTTATAAGAAACTAAATACAGACAAAAAGAGTGGAATGATTTCTGGAGGTTATAATGGAATTATCGAGTTACTACTAAAATATATACTGGGTTAAGAAACTGCATGTTATCATAATAAATCAGCATCTAAGACTGACTACTGTAATTGACAAATAAATGTAAAATCATCTGCCTTAGACTGCTATCTAGTGCATAATAGATCACAGATGATGTCATAGCATGTAAAGAACTAAAAAGTACTGCACAAGACGAAGTCTAGTGCCATACTTTTTGGTTCTTTACACACTGTGACATCATCTGTGATCTATTACAGTACACACGCACAAGAAAATCCAATCTGTTTTATACATCAAAAAAGTACAAAAAAACAAGCAAAATCTAGATGACGCCATCTGTGCATCTATACTTTAATAACACATGGCTCAAATGCAATCAAATTGCTTGTTTTAATAAGACTGTTGTATAAACTGTAATAACATATTAAAAAGGGAAATGGATTAGCAACTTCAGTTATGTTGTCAAAACAAACAAGAAACAAGGATTGCACATTGCCAATATGTACAATATCTGGTTATATCTCTTTCTTAAGTTAACTCTTTTCCTACTGTGCCACCTGTAACCACCTCCTTTGATATTTCATTCTCACTGTCTAATGCCAAACAACTTTACTTGTCAAGTAAAGAACTCCAGGGGGGAAAGATGTAACCCATTCCTGGGGGAGCTGCAACTAGCTGCTGGTTAACGCATTTTACTTTGCCTAGCTAATGTCAGATGATTTTAGTCATCCAGGGAAAACCCACTGCTGATATTAAAAAACATTTAATTATACCTCAGCTGGATAGACTTTTGATGACCTTGAATGTATGTTTGCATCAGAAACTGTTGGAGTTCCAATACTGGCTCCCTGTCAAAAATAAATTTAATAAGCATGTTCCAACACAGATACATGATTTCTTTATTTATAAAATAGGCAAACCTGTGGTCAAATACACAACTGTAACCAAGACAGCAGAACATTAATATGCAAAATTTGCTATTAATAATAAAAACAAAATTTAACTACAGTTCTATGACTGGTATTATTAACCTTTCCTACTCACAATTTGCAAAATGGTGTAATACAAAACTAAATAGAGCAATATGATTGGTCGAGCCAGAGGGCTGTATCACATCAGTACAGCCCTGGTGTTTCCCCCACCAAACAAACCAACCCTGAAATTACATAAATATTAAGAAAAAATGCTATGAAACTCAAAAACATCCCTCGGCCTTCATCCTCAGACTGTTTTTGAGACCTCGTGAAAATATATTTCCTGTATGGCCCTCCCAAATGGTAAATAACATACATATTTCATATGTACACTATATCTTGTAAATAATTTATTCAGTCACTTTTTACTCATTTTCAATAATTTTACATACTCTCTTCTTGGAAATTAATCTGGTCCTGTTGATGAGGACAACATGTTTAAATAAAGTTTCTATCTACTGTATATATCTAATGACAACAATGGTTTTCACTAGTAAAATTGTCTGGTATTAGGTTAAAATCTGTTAGGTGGCCAGTTGTGCCAAACATCACCATCAGTTGGTTAAGTATATGATTAACCATGGATGTGCTGGCATAACTATAGACAGCTAAAATATTTTACACTAGCAAATGGCCGCAGATAATTTTACCAGGGAAAACCTGTTGCAGCAGCAAGGAGTTAATAAACAACATCAAAAAACTACAATAAAAAATCTAATTTTTAGAACTAATAATTACAATTTAACAGGGGCTTACTGTAAAACAAATTGATGCTTTCTGTCCATTAGGTAGTTCAAATTCTTGTGGAAAGATATCCTAATTAACAAATAAATACTGTTAATAATACAGTATTACATGAATTACACTATTCAATTCATTATTTAATGTCTTATCTTAATTTTTGCAACTGTCTTCACTTTTTCAGATACAGTGCATATTACCCAAAATATACAGTTATAGAATATTGAGCCATACAGAATATTCACTGGCCAAGCAATCATGAGTAATGCACCAGTCAAAGTAAACCGCTGCCTACCCCAGGCTGGGGATGACTGGGGACTTGGATTAGGAAACTGGAAAAAAATGGTGCAAACCTCGCCCCCGGGGAATGTTTCGACAGGAAAATCCCCTGCTCTTGTTGACAGGAAAATCCCTTGCTTTACCAGACAATCCGATGATACGGCCATTTTGGAAATGTGAAACGATTTATTGTGTGTGCCCCAATTGCCCGGTCACACAAGCGGAAGGTATGAAAACATTGTTTTACCTCACACCCCAGTGAAACTTAAGGCAGCAGTTTATTTTGACTGGTGTATAATTAACATCCATCATCACTGTGCCCATGCGGCATACCTTAACTTCTAGTACAATTTACCTGCTTAAACCTGAACAGAAGTAAAGAATATTGTGCTCAAAAAGTTTCAATCTACTCTACTCGCTGTCTCATGGTTATACCATAATATATACAGCCATTACTAGTATACACTTTAATACACTACAGTGGGTATGACTGAATATATTTCCAAAGATCTCTTTGTAGTTTCTGCAACCATGCTACATTCTAATTCAGGGAGATAAAAAATTACCATATTATATTCGCGAGATTAGTTACCTGAACTGCCAATGATAAACCATCATCCAGCATAAAATTGAACGAATCAATATGAGGAAGATACAAGTCCTGGACTGTCTATTATTTGAAAACACGACAAACATTAGTTATATTACAAAAAAATTTAATTTTTAATAGGCAATATTATATTCAGTATTAAAAATACTGTAACATACTTTATACTGCTGTGGTTTTAGAGTTGCGTAGTCCGGTGAAGTAAGATTTTTCAAGGTAGGTAAAGTTTCATCTTCCTCAACTTCGTCCTCCATGTTGAATTTATTTTAACCACGTCGTGTGACTGTGACCACGTGAAACAGTAACCAAGCCACCAATTGTACCCCCCCGAAAAAAATGACCAGATCTCAACTGTGTCGGAGCCTGTGATGTTTTGTCTCCGCGTATATCGTATTAGCACCATTGAACTCAATGATTAGCACAGGTATTTAAGCATTTGCCTCAGCCAGTAAACTGTGTGCATCGGCCTATCACCACGCAGAACTGGCTGGTTCTAGCCAGTAAACTGCATTTTGTTGCATAAAAATATGTTGTACCACTGAGTGACTCTTCTGCATAGATCTTTATTGTGATCCATGTGCAGCTACGCGGTCACCAAACAAAAGTTAAAAGCACAAGTTGCCACTAATTGTACGTCGTACTACAAACTACAGTGCAACAGTTTTTTATTTATTTATTTATTTATTTTACTTTACCATCAGTACAACAAACATCTACGATACAATTACAAAAATTACAATATACAAACAAACAAATCGCAGGGACACCACACCAGTGAAAACCAATTACTGTGGGCCCTTAAAGTTGCATGTACTGAGTAAAAATTTGTCAAATCGCTGGAACAGCACGTAAGCTCAAGATTTGGTGACCATCATCTATAGGGGGGGCTGCCTCAATTTAATCACACTACTTCATATTTTTAATAGGCAATATTAAAAATACTGTAACATACTTTATACTGATGTGGTTTTAGAGTTGCGTAGTCCGGTGAAGTAAGATTTTTCAAGGTAGGAAAAGTATTCTTATTATTATTTACCAATAGTTTATTTCTCATTGTAACTGCGGCTACCAAACGAGGCAAAACAACTCTAACGAGTGTTTTGATAACCAATAAATCCTTGGTTGCCACATTTATAACGACTAACGAGTCACGTCGGCTGAAGTTTTCCTACAGTAAAATTGTGTTGACAAAGGTAGCTTTGACTCCAGTGGTGAAATTTCAAACTTTATAAAACATCTTTGTTCGCCAACAGTGTTCGTTTAAACTGAAGTCAAATTACGTTACCGTTATATATTCCATTTGTTATGTCCCATAAAATCACAACCACCAAAAAATTATTTTTTGAAAATCATTTAATTAAAATATTCATTATTATATTATATACGAAATTCTCCATCAATTCTTCATATTATTGCATTATTATTTAAAGTTAACTAAATTATTAAGTGACGGATTTAGACGCTAGACACATAAATTAACGAACTTTCAATTTAAAATTTAAAATACCTGAACAACAATCCCATTGGTAAGATTTAAATTATTTGAAATTGCTTAACAAATAGGATTCTTCTCAAGGTATTTGGAATTTTACACCTGGCCAGCTTTGTAATTTATTTGACTAACGAGAAAATCCGCCACTGTAATCTGTTACATTGTAACAAATTCAAATATACCGTGATGTCTTTTCAAAATTGAAAGACTATTCAATGCTGTCCATTATCAGTTAAAAGTTGAAATTTCATTTAGTAGCACAGTTTTTCATTTGCATTGATATTCGTCTGTTTCCTCAGTAGGCATTTGAACCAAAATAAGACCAGCATATGCGCATAACGTGTCCTCCACGCGGATATCATTGCTTATAAGAAAACATGAGGCAAACTGGCAATAGTTATTGTCTTAGTTGTCTGTACGTTTTAAAATGTGTCAATCACATTGGTCAGACACAAGCACTACGTGAACAAATTTTTTAAACCAAAATCGAGTATGCGTCTCCTTCCTCCATGATTTAATGCAGAAAAAGACTTAGAGGTTGTTTACATGATCCAATTTAGCCACGATGCAATGAGGCGTACAGTCCTTTTGATGTATGGGAATAAGGTGTGGGTCATAGCAAAATCGTGTTGACTTTCATGGTAAAAATTTGAAAGTCATCAAAGATCAAAAAAACAGCTCAACATTCTAAACAGTTCCTTCAAACTATGAGATCTTATCAACATGATCCCAATGTTATAATGGTCGTTTTAACTTTTCACCTCCATGCGCTGACTGATTTCCTGACATCAAAACGATCGCAAGCCTTATTGCATCCCGGCTATGCGGGATCATGTAAATGGCCCCTTATTGTTAAATAAATGGACGAAACAGTATTCCAATGGGACACAATGGTTATATTACCAGACGACCTACACAGACAATATTGAACGCTTTTATGCTAGGCTTGGGTGATTGGGAGTTCCCTTGAAGTTTCACCATTCGTAAAAAATAATCTCCATCATTAAAGCATTCGACGTCGGGTTTGGCTAAAACCTGGCCAGGTATTAAAAGAAGAGGGTTCTTTTAAAAGAAATTCAAACAGTCTTGATTTTTATAAATACTTTGAAATTAATTTGTTGACTATAAATTTCTAAAAAAAGAAGAATATAGAATACAATCAGCGAATACAATCTATAGTTAACTCTCACAATACTAATAATAAATAACGTATAAAAATATAAAAACGTGTATTTGGTCATTAAAGTTTAAGTGCTGCGCAGCCAATATTAAATAGAAAATCAATTAAATAACGAAAATGTGGTAAACTGCCAAATGTTTGAACACAAAACGTTTCACATTTGGCATGTTACAAAGCTTTTCACACATTTTGCAGTTTTCTACCTTTTCCGGCTATTTGATTTTGTGTTTGGTCGCTGCTCTTTGCCGCCCACTGATAATGTACAATAACAATTCTACATAAATAGTGACAGCTTCAGTATTTCAACACACGACTGAATATTTGAGCTAGTGCCAATCCTAAATTGAAAATATGACGTCAGGCTTAACGTTTCTGAAGCAAACATACTGCATCGCGTACTCATATGTTGTGCATTATATAAAACTCTACGTAAATTAATATTAAGGGAAACTTTTAAAATGGCGGACAACCACTTCACCTGTGTGTGAACCTCGATATATCTCTTTTGTTTTGCCACATTAAAAATGGCTACGATACATAAATACTGAGCCTTTCTCAGATATATAGTAATTTTTAAAAAATAGAAGTCGAGATTACATCGTTGTGGTGTTTTAAACCTTTAAGATGTTTGCATAATGACGAGAATGAGCACCTGTCAATTCCTATTTGGGTTCACGTAAATACAATAGATCTTTTTTCCTCATTTATACTTGTTTCAATCATCACATTGGCGGCGTTCCATTTACATTTTACCTGCAAAAGAAAAATTTAGGAAATTTATAAATTATTATATTCTCTCCTATCAACAAAGTAATTACAAAAGTAATTACTTTGATTTTGTACTTCAAAGCGAACACTATAAAAGTCTTGTCATTGTTCAGTTTTGCCTAATTTAACTGTATGTGTGGATCTTGGGATAGCGGTAAAAAATTAGTCTTTTTTTGGAAAAATAATTTTTGTTCTATTTGACGATAAAACGCCCACAGTGAGATGTTTATGCAATTTTTTTATAGAAACAGTGTCACTGGTGTAGATAAAAC
The DNA here is from genome assembly GCA_026546875.1 of Pteroeides caledonicum. Classification (NCBI taxonomy): domain Eukaryota; kingdom Metazoa; phylum Cnidaria; class Anthozoa; order Scleralcyonacea; family Pennatulidae; genus Pteroeides; species Pteroeides caledonicum. The sequence continues at coordinate 4,499 of JAOBAZ010008904.1, read as the reverse complement.
AATTACATATATATACATACCTTCTCATAGTGTTCTCTCTTATTGTCTGTGTACTCCATAAGAATTTCACGCAATTCTGTCTCTTTTTGTAAATCAAAATGGGCCAGTTCGTTCGAAAGATTTTCGTAAATCATTTCTAAATATGCTTTTGCGGCATGGCTGCTTGAAGTTGCCTGAAATTATTAACCACATTAGGTGTTTTATATGCAAATACATTTTCTATAAGTAAGTACATTTTCTATAAGTCGGTACTACCCCTTGGGACGCAAAACTTTCAACTGCGTTAAATTAAGTTTGGGTAATGCAGGTATAATTCTCTAAATACGTTCTGTTTAACTTGAATGACTAACCTCAGCCCATCTTGTAGTTAAACTTGGTTGATTATTGCTTTCTTTAGTACAAGATTCCTAAACAGTAACAATAAATTTAAGTACTTAAATTTGAAAGAAAACCTCTTCGCGTCGTCAATAAAATCGCCTGGGGCAAACCGACAAAGCAAAAAAATTATTTATCAGGATTATTATCCATTTTTTAAAGCAGAAACGTTTTCCATATGATTTTTTGCACGGGCAATATTTCGATTCGTCTTGACAGAAACACTGAACATTGCCCTATTTTGCACTTTGGATATAGCTGACTCTCCTTGGACATGCGTAAAACCTGACTAGAATAATTTATTATACTGAGCAGTTTTCGACATACGTAAAAACTGACTAGAATAATTTATTATACTGAGTCATTATAATGTTTCACTAAACTTTACTAGTTTTACTCTGCTTTGGTTTTGTCATCATTTAATTAGATGTAATAATAAAACAACATAACTGACTCCAGATATCTCTATTCAACGACATTTCAAAAATGAAGGAAGCTACAGAATTAAATTTTCTTTCTTCATATTCATAAAATATACATTGAGAAAAACTGTCTACCAAATTATGAAGCTTATATGGTAAAAACTCTGAGAGATATTCCTGCTTGAAGTTCATTTTCATTATAACGAATGAAAATCGGAAATAACCGTAAATAGTTCGGTGTGACGTCGTTTGTGCCACTAGCATCTAGCTAAGCTGTAAAATAACATTAGCTACATTATTCGCAATGTCTGACTTGACTCCTTCGGATGTATCCTCATAAGTCGTGGTATAAACAACATAAATCTGTAAAAAAATGTAACACCGTTTTCGCAGTTGTTCCATCTGATACTCGAATATTGCTTTTCAAACTCGTATTCTCCTTAAATATATACATGTATTTGGATGCCCGAATTTAGTCACAATACTGATTACGCGATAAACGTCTTTTGGAAATAATACTGTATTAGCTCAGGTGCCCTTTAATGAGCAATGGCAACAAATTTCTTTAGCGTCTGACAAGAAAGAACTTTTAAAACTATTTAACCTTTTTTAAAGCTTTGTAAAATCTCTATTAGTTTTCGAGATATCTCACTACTAAATCTTGCGGACGTCCGCGAATTTGGACTTTGCCAGATACGCAAGAATGACGTCAAGTGACGCAATTTTTCATGTTGAAGACCACATTCCTGCATCACGTTGAAACATGATTGTTTTGTCACTATGTTGTTTGTGCACAAACAATTAAAAATTTTACTCAAACTTGACGACACTAGCAGACACCAGATTTGGCTAAATTAAGTCGTTTATGAGGTTGATTACTTCAAGATGACGGACTAAGAAAGAAAGATTTTACAAAACTTTAAACTAAGTTATCAAATACTTTTGAAGGTTCTTTCTTTTACATGTAAGACTATAAAAAAATGTGTGTTGTCATTGTCTTTAAGAATTCTGATTTGACAGTGCTTTACAACGGACGAAAATTGAACTTTTCTTACTCGTATTGTTTTTCCTCTCGGCTCGTTTTTTCATACCTTCATTTCCTCACAAACTCGAACTTCCTCTTCCCAATATAAAAACTTGTTCACAGCTTTTTCTACTCTTCTTAACAAGTCCTAAACAACAGGATTATTATTTACAGTTAGGTGACGAATATCCTAAAAACAGTATTACAGAAGTGAAAAAAACGCTGGTGCATAACACTAGAGCATAAATCTGTACCTGACAGCTATTAATATACTCCAAGACACTCTGAAGATCACCAATAATAAGTTTCTCATCTTCTCTCTAATAGCAATTATTGATAAAGAATTATTTTAGTTATCATATCAAGAACAAGGGTGATTGGGCAGGACAGCGGGCTTTAGACCATAATCTGGATAATGTACGATAACAATAAATCCCTTTTTATATTTACTATCCAGCAAATGTATCGTTTTGTTTATTTTAACTTGAGGTTATTCCAAAAATACTCGGAACATACCACATAAGAATACTACGTGAAGCAGTTACAAAAACATTTTCACTTCCGCGCATGCAAAAACATTTTTTCATGGCAGGTTTTCTTAGGCAAGACGGTGAGCAATTGCTCACTTGTGGTAGTTTGCAACCTTTTCATTATTAGATTTAGTAATTGTACCTGTTCTTTTTCTAAATCATCACAAACTTTACTTAGCGCTTGAGCGGCATTCTGAAATATGTCATAAAAATTAATCAAACAAAGCAAAACAAGGCAAACAAAATACGAATACGGTTTAAGACGACACGAGGGTACTCCTTGCAAATATTTACTGTTTCTGGGAACACTTTACCTTCAGATAGGTATCTTCTGGTTCTGAGTCAGCAATCGCACGAAACCATCGTCCATGACCCTCTATAAATTAATAATAAAATATATAAAAGATATCCGTTGTAATTTATTTAAATAGAGAGCTACCACAATGCTTTGCAGGCATCCCAGAAGGTTAACGAACAAAAGTCTACAAAGCATCATGGTCAAATAAGTAAATATACGTCACTACAAGCGTTCACTTTCTTGAGGTCCATACGCAGCAAAATCCTGCTCTCTTATTGGTTAGTGGGCGGTCAGTGTAAACTTGCAGAGACCGCTAAAACAGATTATTGTGATCAAAAGTGCTTATATAACCTGTATAATATTCTTAAAATATTTGAAGACACTGAACTCAAAACAGGTTAAGAGAAAATGCTGACGTAAACATAAGTAATATGTTTTCTTGAAAAAGCCATACCTCGTGTGTATGTGTGTGTGTATATTTTGAGAGAGAGGGAAAGAGGGAGAGGGAAAGAGGGAGAGAGAGAGTAAACGCATCGGTGGATGATAAACGCATTGGTAGCTGGTTCCCGAGAACAAGTATGAAAACTGCCAAACTTCGTAAATTTAACTTACTTTTTGAGTTGTTTTCTAAGTTACTTCTTAAATGATTAATTAATCCACTTAAACTTTTTACCAATGTTGATAAATATTTCTGAAAAGTAAATACAAGAATTTGGTTGCAAGGACTGCATTTTTTAAAATTAATCCAATCAAATAATAAATTACCTGACATTTTATTAGTGCTCCATTATCGTTGCTAGATATACGAGACGGTTTATATTCGATTGGACTTTCTTTTGTATCTTGACTCTCATTGAATTCATCTTTGGCTGTTTTTATTTCCTTTTAATAAAAAAATGAAAATAAAAATTAAAAAAGGAAAAATAAAAGGTACAGATCTGCCGCGAGTAAATATTGTAAATCCCATATATGCAGATCTGCCGCTCGTATTTTAACTAGTACTAATAACTGAAACATCACAAAAAATAATACCTCGTCAGAACCAGTTAAAAATAACTGAAGAAGACTACTTGTTCTTAAAACTTGATGCTCACAAAGACGACCAAAGAATCTTTCTAGTTCTCTAGTTTTACCTATATAAAAGGAAGTTTAATATTCCAGCTACAGTTTAAATACGATCAATTTTTTGTGCGCTAATTTTATATTCTAAAAGATTTTTCAAGTTACTACCCACGTCCTCCGTCGACTGAGCAGGTCATGTTATAATCTCCAACTCTTAACACTATATACAATGAGCAGAGCTAGAGTTCATTAAAGGTGAGAAATATGAACAACTTATTTGCTACAACGTTCCAACTACGCGTGGTTGCGTATGGTATGACGTAATACACAGGTAACTTTGGATTTTTAACGTGCACCAGTTGCAAGTCTACAAACACCGCGAATACAGCGACAGCATGGTAAATCTGAGCGGAAATTTAATGACAGCTTTGCATATGAATTTGACAATGAGGCAAATCTATGGGCAAATGTATGTGCAAATATAATAACAGTTCTTGTGTTTACAAACACACAAGCTTGTTATTAAATAAACTTGTTATTAAATTTGCACATAGTTTTGCCTCACTGTCAAGTTCATCAGGAATGTGTTGTTTCTTGTCCTTGAACAAACAATGACAGAATTTTCTAATATTTTTAATAAAATTGAATCACAATTACAATATTATTAGGTTTCATAAAAACCAAGAAAAAAACAAGTTAATAATTAAACCGAAACTTACCATTTAATGTAGTTTGGTCAACTAATGGAGGTACAACACATTCTATGAAAACAATTTGCAAGTTTTTTT
>JAOBAZ010008903.1:0-19494 GCA_026546875.1 Pteroeides caledonicum | reverse complement strand
TCCATCCATCCGTCCGTTCGTCCGTCCGTCTGCTTGTCTGTCTATCTAACTTTCTCCATCCAAACCTATCTCTTCATCAATTCATTTTTGCTGCACAAATACCAACCTTGAATATGAATAAACTGCTTGGGAGTAATCTTCTCTTTTAAATAATTCATTTCCTCGCTCCCTTTTTTCATCTCTAAGTAATGTAGAAAGGTTTTTAGGATACTCCTTAATTACTATGTTTAGCTTTTAGACAAATATTTTTAAAATCAAAAATTATAAGTAAATATAGGTAAAAACTGTGCATTTTTCTTCCAATTTGTTAAAGGTTAAAACTTATTTAACCAAAAGTATTTTACACTCAGTACCCAATTTTTAATCTTCCCTCATCAGTTAAATTATTAATGTCTGGACCAGGTTGTATGTTTAGTAATTCCAAAATATAAGTTATTTCACTGTCTCCAGGAATTACTGACAATTCATCATCTCTATAAGTAAAAATAATTCAAAAAGGATAAAACATTGTCATAAAATAGGACAAACATTTATTTCTATATATACTTCTTTTACTTCATATTTTCAGTTATTTCATGGCTTTGTACCAGTAACAATATGCCAAAACCCTGCTTTGTTGTGTTTTTACTGCTTACTCTGGTTATTTTAATAACTGCTAACTTGCTGAGTAGTAATCACAAATTTGTGTAATTTTGAAATACAAACAAAAAAAGTCTACATTAACTTCATCTGACATAATTAGCTAAGTAAAATGTGTTAGAGGCTGGTTGTGGCAAGCACCATGAGTAAAAGCACAGGCAGCCCAAAAATGAGTTTTAACAAAACTCACCCCATTCTCCTTCTAGCTGGCACATCCCACCAGCGATTATAATCTCTAAGCATTTACCAGCTAGAAGGAGAATGGGGCGATTTTTGTGAAAACTCATTTTTGGGCCCTGTCTGTGGTAAAAGGTGCAGTAAACTCTATTCTGTGCATCAGTTCTGCTCATAACAAAGCGGGACCTTGGGGGACCTATAGATATAAAAAAGCTTCACCATTTTTGGGCTTTTTTGACTTGAAACTATATATAAATGAGTCAAGGTTTAGGACTCAATATTTACTAAGGTTTTTTTTATGGTATATTGATACTATAGTGTTTTGTAGCATATATATTATGAGGGTTAACCAAATATGTGTATATTATTACAGCTAGCTCTACCTTATGCAAGTAAAATCATCTGGCATTAGCTTACATAAAATAATAAAATTCAACTGCAGTCCAAAAAAGGTTAAAGACATTTGATGAGTTAAGTATGGTATTGTCACAAAGTTGTATTGAAAAATTCAATTTAGTTTAGGAAATATTGGGTTTGAAAGGGTTTAGAAACCCATTTTGCTATTTTTAATAATCACTTACATCTTTGCTCTTCATTGATGAAACTTGCTGAAACTTTTACATTTAATAAACAAAATTATGAGTCTGTCATAAATTTAGAAACAAAGTAAAGTACATTCAAGAGAGGGTTAGCTGTTTTGATCAAAAAATGGATTTCCATTTAACAACAAGTGCCAGCCCTTTTCCATACTTTTTGATCATCAGGACGCCTGAATAAATGACATCTTCAGCAGTATACCATGAAAGGCTTATAATTTTGTTTGTTTTTTACTTCAGGACTGAACTTTCTATGGAAAGCACAACTAATAATTAAGCACTGTCCTGTAAGGATGTGCCAGATCCGGATACTGGTATCCGGTAATTTTGCAATATCCGATCATATCTGGTATCTGGCAGTATCCGGGATACAGTAATGTGGTATTCGGCACATCCCTACTGTCCTGTGTAAACAAAAAATTTTATCCAACACAAAACATTTTTGTTTTTTCTGTACAGCACCTCCCTGAAAATCACATGAAGTAATTATTTTACTCTATTAAACAGCAAATAATTTTACTCAACAACAGAGAAGCTTCAGAAATTCAGGAGTGTTGACAACTGTATGTTGTTGACATTTGTTGACCTTTGTTATTTCTACTCTCTAAAACAAGCACATCAAACGGGAAGCTCCAAGAACTCAGGTGTGAAGGATTATGCAACAAAAGTCAGTTAATATAAGTTATTCAACTTGACAAAGTGTATTAAATGTTCTACCTTCCAACAGGGCCATAGGCAAATCTTGGAGCAGTTATTAACTCACATTGTTCTTCTTCAATCATGGTAGACACACAAAGATCCCATGCTAATTAAAATAAAAACATAATCATGGAAGATCTGATTACCGTAAATCTCGGACTATAAGCCGCAACTTTTTCCTCGATTTTTCGCGGTGGGGCTTATATTCTGGTGCGGCTTATATTCTGGTGCGGCTTATATAAGAATTTTTCATGAACTTGTAAGCATGAGTGACCAAATTTTGAATGTTTTGTCATGGGAGATAGGAAAAAAATTGATTCAGCCATCAAAAAATCGCTGGTGCGGCTTATATAACACGGCGGCTTATAGTCCGAGATTTACGGTAATTCTTACAAATATTTTTCTGTAAAATGCAAAATGAGTAAAAATAGTTGTGTATCTCCAAACATGTATTTTAGATTATTAAAAGCAATAATTAGAAGCACTTTTGTTGAGCACATTTTACAACTAACACAATCAATACTGGTATTTTGGTTTGTGCAGTTATTAATAGGAATTATTTAAGGTGAAGCATCAAATTTTCCTTACAGCAAGGCAATATAAAATATTATGGAACATTCCATCTTTCACTGAATGAAAATATTCTCTCCACAGCAGTACAGCACAAATGAAAATATCCAATGCCAATACTTGTTTTATAAAATTAGAATGATCTGGTGTTAGACAGAGTACCTAGTACCTAAAATTTTTTGTGGGCTGACTATGCTATTGTTTGTGGTTCTTACCATACTGGTAATTTACCTTTTTGATTCAATGTGTACGTACAATTTTGAGCAAAACATTCTCCTGTATGGACCTTGTATTTGTTTAACAAGTACCGGTAGTGGATACTGTTATTTAAAATACTGAATCAAGAAATGTTTACTAATCTTTTACTTAGTGTTACTTACAGCTCTGTTGTAACTTTTCATTGTTTTACAAATTTATATTTTATATAATTTTTTACAAATTTGCCATTGGGTGACATATTACCTGTAATGACATCTCCATCACCCATAATAAATCTTTTCTCTTCAAATGTATCTACTTTATTTCCATTTTCCAATGTTCCTTCACTTCTTATACAAACTTCTTGTCCAGCAACTGGGCGGACACCACCCTCCCTGCCAGCCTTTATTACCTTAAAAAAATACAAATGTTTTACATCTGGCATGTTCTGATAAATGCAAAATGCAAATAAAGTGCTATTAAATAAAACAGCAAAAGGCATAACTGAGTCTCCCAGTGCCTTTACTTTTTCTTAACCTTTTCCCTTCTGTGCTGCTTGTAACCACCCCTTTAGTATTCTACTCTGTCTAATGCCAAACAATTTTACTTGTCAAGTGAAGAGCTCCAGGAAGGAAGGAGTTAACTAAGCCTATATCTGCCTATATCTCTTTCTTGTATCTTTTCCGACTGTGCCACCCACAACTGCCTCTTTAGTGTTCTACTCTGTCTAATGCCAGACAATTTCACTGGTCAAGTGAAGAGCTCCAGGAAGGAAGGAGTTAACTAAGCCTATATCTGCCTATATCTCTTTCTTGTATCTTTTCCTATGTGCCACCCACAACTGCCCTCTTTAGTGTTTTACTCTTTAGTGTCTAATGTCAGACAATTTTACTTGTCAAGTGACGAGCTCCAGGATGGAAAGAGACAATTTAATCTATCTGCCTTAACTCTCTTCCTGCTGTCTTGCCTGAAACTGCCCCGGGAGGGAAAGAGATATTTAGTCTATTTGCCTTAATTCTCTTCCTGCTGTCCTGGAAATTTAATTGCATAAGTTTCAAGTGAAGGTCTTTCATCAGAGCAACCAGACTTTGATAAATATAAATTTACTGTGCTAAAAGGCCTTCTCTTAGACAATTAGCAGTTTTTCACTATTTTGTTTCTGTTTATGTACTAATTCACAATGGCTATATAGCATCTAAATTCTTTTCATAATTTGTACCAACCTGATCCAAGTACAAATCATAATATCAAACAAGCAAAACAATATATTTTCTAACCTTTTTCCTTAGTAGGCCATTTCCAAGTATATCTAACCACTGATCTTCAGCTTTCTCAGTTACCTCTTCCTCTTTTCTATCACTTTCACTTTCCACCAAATCCTCCACAATATCATCTTTTTGTTTATCATTATCTTCTGTTGTTTCTTCAACTGCTTCTTTCTCTTCAAACTCTGTTAAAGTTCTTTCACTGGGTTCATTTTCTAAATAATCTCCAGTACTTTCTTCAGTTTCGACTGAAGCGTGTCTTATCACGTCATTTGAGTTGTCAGTCTGGGTTTTGTTCCGCTCTGGTTCATAATCTTCAATCTTCACATCTGGCGTTTCCTCAGTCTTCTTTTCCTCTTCTACTACAATTTCCTCATTATCCACCTTTTCTTTATTTCTGTCAATATTGTTGGTCGTATATTGATCTGGATTGACTTCCTCACTCACAGTCTGACTGTGGCCTTTATCACGATCATCCTCCAAACTCATCTCGACATTGGTCGTATTTACACTATTTGCTCCAGAAATTTCGGCAGAAACATCTTCATTCACTGTTTCCTGCTGAACCTCTGTCTGTTCGTTTGATGTGTCCATTTTTTAGGCAAGTTTAGGAGAGCTTCGCTAGCAAAATTTTATAATTTTCCCCATTTTTGGAAACACTAATATCCAGCCAGCGGACGCCTTCTTGGGAACCCAATTACTATATGTAAGTTACCACAAAACACCTCATGAAAGAAAAGAAATTTTGGCATTTGTAAGAAAGGAAAAAAGAAAATCCAATTGGAAAAAATTGGAAGGAAATTTTAAAAACTTTTTGAAAATAGTTATTAAAAATTTGGATATTTATATTTGACAATTTTTTGATAAATAAAGACGCGATTTTACAGGTAAATTTAATTGAAATTGAGTTTGTCTTAGTGCTATTATTCTAATGAAAATACACGATAATCTATATCATTAAAAAATTGGAATGCGACGAAATATGTTTTGATTAATTCGTATTTTTTTCTTTTCGTAATTTTCCGTAACTTTCATACTGTTCTCCTTCGACTGTCAAGTTCCCTTCCAAAGCAAGTTGGCGAAATTTAAAAACTGATATTTGATTACTGGAAAAATAAATTTTGAAAGAAATTTTGAAAGGAAAGTTTGGAATTTTGGGGAAAATATCAGAATTTTGGAAGGAAGTTTTGTAAAAATGACGTACAAAAAAAGAAATTTCACTTGTGCCGCATGGAAGAATGGAAGATGATAGTTAGTTTTAATTATTCGAACCTTTATGATCAGCATAATTTTAAAACTATTATTTAAAGTGCATATGAAACGAAAATTTTTCTTGCCCCATTAAAACGATTATTGAAAATTGCACTGTAACTTCTTTTACAGATTTTCTTTTTCGTTTCTGTGCTGTGAAACAATGTGACGTCACACAATGCATAATACGTAACCAATCAATATAGAATACCCTTGCCATTATTGAATAACATCATTTAAATATCTATACGTCCTGTATTTTATACGCAATACATTAAACAAAAATCATTAAACGTCATTGCGTCCGCTAAAAACGAACTTACTTTGAGGTATGTAATAACTCAATGCAATATGTGACGTCACATGACGTCACATAGCACAGAAAAGAAACTTAATTATTTCGAGAACGAAGCACGGAAAAGTAAATCTGTAAAAGAAGTTACAATTTTAATCGTTTGAATGAGACAAAAATTTTCGTTTCATATACGCTTTAACATAGGCCGTAGTAAGCTGTTAATACCGGAGGTGCAAGTGTCATTACAAATTTTACACAGAATCGATCTCGGCCAATAAACTGTGAATACATTTCATCAGTTAAACCAAATTGTTATGACCAACTTGTACTGTTTCATTAGTTAAACCAAGTTATTGAATAAAATATTCCATCTTTCACCTCGTGTAAATATTATTGCACTAACAAACACCATAGATTTGTATACCACTCAACTCAGTTATCGTCTCACCACCTGGTCTCATTCATCCTTCATCTTATGGAAATAATTCTCACTACTGCGCTTATAAACATTAATTATTTCGATAATGTACTAATTACATACCAAACGTTGTTTTTAACTTTTTGACTAAAATATTTACAAAAGAAGCATTTAAAAAGCTTCAAGAAATAAAAAACATAATTATCACAACAAAAATAAATACTGGAACAAAAAAGAATATGACACGACGTTCTACGATGATTTTTTTATTGTTTAGTAGAAAATTTAAAACTGCACAGTAACTCGATCTACATTTGTAGTACTTCATTTTTTTAATAAAGCAATTAACACCGACCCGAAACCGGTCGATATTTCACGACGCGAAGCCGAGTGAAATAATAATGTTTTCTGAGGTCACGGTAAATAAGATTTTTATTATATACCACTTGTCAAGGGAAAACCAAACAAGGTAAACAACGAAATATTTATTCATTGAAATAAAAGATATAATTTCAAATGGAGAAACAGCTAAACATTGCAATTCCGGCCAATGTCGAACAATATGTCGACCAAAGGTCGCATGTCCACGTGCGCCGCACGTGATTTAAGTTGTTATTTCCAATGAAATAACGCGTTATCTCTCTCTGCAGGGGGTCGCGTGGGCCACATCAGAATTTCGTCACTCTCGCGTGATTCGCTCTCGACCAATGAAACGCTACGAACATCAAACTTTAACACGTGATATAAAACGATAAAAAGTGTCGTAAAAAATCCTGTCATAAGCACCTTAAATATTATAACTTTTATTTAAGACTTAACTTTAAACTTTTACTTAAATATTACAATTACACTTTTCCACCTTTCCCCTTTGTTGGTTTTTTTTTAGGAGTTAATATTCCACTGCTAGATCTTCGAGTCACACCAACTTTGGAAAATTCATATTCAAGATTTTCTTCATTCTCTTCAATGGAGAATGTAATTGTGTTCATAGTTGACGCAACGAAGATTTTAACAGTTTCTTCAACAATGGACTTTAGTTCATTTGTTGTCAGATTGGGTTGATTCTCCAGTAATGCAAGCTTCTCTTGAATAAGTGCTTCGAGATTTTGTATATTCAGGTTAAAATGCAACTGTTTTTTCTTAAAAGATAAAAAACAAATTTAACGAGGAATGGTGGCGGCCACTCACGGGATTTTGGCTTGAATTGCGTTTACCAAATGATCTGAAAACACGGAAAAGTACTGGCACTAGTTGTCACATAGAAATCCATTTCTCGATAAAAACGGCTAAATTTCTTTTGACATATACTTTATTTCATTCCCAAATTTATGACAAACTTTTAATTTTGCTTATTAAACATAATTACTAAGTTTCAGCACGTTTCATCACGGAAAAGCAAAGGTATAAGTGATTAAAAACAGCAAAATGGATTTCTATTTTCTTGCTAGTTTCAGGCCTATTGCTCACGGTCAAATCATCTAGCAGTTGTTATTTTATGAGACAGGATTTAGGTATTTTTAATGTGTAAAACTGTGAGATAAAACATCAGATGAGTCAGGCATTTCCAATGACACATATTGTGATTTTAGATAATTTCGCTCTTGATGTATTACTTTTATGAGTGGATACTGAAAGAGTCCTTTTCCGAAAAGACTACACACCGAGAATTTTCTCAAGCCGCAGCAGGATGTGTTCCGAACAACGTTGGCGCACGCTTGTTATAAAATTGGAACAAAGCTGTTAGTTCATCAAGTTGCTATAGGCTTGTGGATATCAAGTTGTTAACAAGTTGATGGCTGCAGGTGATATCAAATTGTTCGAACAACTTGTAACAGGATTAAATAACTTGTTAACAACATGATAACAAGTTGCTGCAATTTGTCAACAACTTTAGAACAAGGGTTGTGAACTCATCTCGCATGTTTACTGCAATTTGTAGCAAGCTGATAAGAAGTTTGTTGCAGCCAGTGAGCTCTATACCTTAAATAATTGGAGGGAGATCTTTGGATTACCGAGTGACGCCAATTTATAATTGTAATACGTCATTTCCAGTCTCTTTGCTCGGTCTCCCACATACTAAACAGTGCAAAAGACCGAGCAAAAGGACTGGAAATGACGTATTACAATTATGAACTTGGCGTCACTTACCGGTAATGCGAAAGTCCTCAAGATCTCCCTCCAGATATATAAATCGAGCTGGTTGCAACTTCGGCGATTTTATTTGTGTGTAGAATTAACCACTGACAAGTGTGTCTCATTTTCGAAGTTTACAATTGTAATACGTCATTTCCAGTCTCTTTGCTCGGTCAGGTCACCTGAAACGTAAACTTCGAAAATTTTCTCTCTTCATATTCATAACATCCCCCCTGAGCAGAGGGTATACAGTGTATAAATGATTTATTATACCAAAAAATATACTTGGACTCAATTAAAAGAATGAGTAACAGTTCATTAAAAAAAACAATATAATTGAGCCGTGGTAATTGACTGTTTACAACATAAATCGCGGAGCATTTCGTGTTAGTCATGCGTGACAATCCCGCAAAAACTAGCATTGTATGGGCATATTAACCGTTCGGTTAATACGACTTTATTTATTGCATATTACACTCAGCGTTGAAATAGACGCCCAGGAGCGCGATCCGGTTCACATGCTCATCTGGTACAAAGTAAACTCTGTGATTGGACAATTTGAATTTGAGGTATAATAATGAAGTTTATCTAGTAAAAACCTTGGGAGATATTCTTGTTTAAAGTTCATGCTTTTAATAATAAATGAGAACTGATAAACTACTCGGCATGACGTCATTTGTGCCATAAGCACATGACTAAATAGTGAAATATTTGCTACATCATTGAAAATGTTTTACATTATTTGCCCAAGTGACTCGTCATAAATCTTGCAAACAAGGTAAATAAGATAAATTTGTGAATATTTTGTTATAAAAAAGAACAAAATGTCAAAAATTATGAAACACAGTTTTTGGAGGGTTTACATCTGATGCTCGGAAATTGTTCTTTAAATGCTTATATCTCTTTGAATATATAAGTTTTGGTTTTAAATAGGTAAAAGTTGCATAATATGTTTCAGGTGAATGTTAATGCCATGCCATGAGATTCAACCTAACGAAGGTTGAATCCAGATCTCCAACAGTTAACTTTTCAAATAATTTAATTTCGGCAAATACATGCACGAAATAGCACAACTTGTTTGCAGCTGTTAACAATGCTGTTTGATGCTGTTTTCAACAGGATGGAGCATGCTTGAGCTGGCCAGGTGAATCAATATTGATATCATACCTGTTCATACCTGATATCAATGTTGTTCTTACTTGTTGTTATCAACAGCCAATAGATTTATCATGTTACAACAGCTATAAACAACATTGTTGAACCAACAGGTTCAACAACGTTGTTCAACGTTGTTCCAACAGCCATAAACACTACTGTCTGCTCAACAACCTTGTTCAAGCATGATATCACTACTGTTCATAGGTTGTTGAGTCAACAACATTGTTCAATCTTGTGATATTTTTGAGTATGTAGTTAGTATGGCAATAAAGCTATTTATTAGGGGGGGTGCAAAAACAGTTCTGGGTAATGCCAAACACCTGAACAGGTACAACTGGGGTGTTTCAGGTTTGTATAATATTAGACACTAGGTAGAACATTAAAGTTTGACTCCTGTAATCCAGGAGGTTGCTTGGGACTAAGTGACCAGTAAAGTACTTTTATAACAAACAAGCACCACCCAGCAACATGTTCAGGCTGACATAAAGATCACATAGTAACAGCATATTGTTGAACCGTTTATAGCCTAGACATTCCCAGTTGACAAGTAAAATCCACTGGTGGATTTAGATGTAAATCAGAATACATTACACAAGTGGCTGGTGGAAATTTAAAATTCAAAATACTTTGAAAGCAATCCTATTGGTTAAACAGTTGTAAGGAATATAAATTTTACCAATGGGATTGTTGTTTAGGTCTTTTAAATCTCTAATGCAAGCTGACTAATTTATTCTGACTTACTTCTAAATCCGCCAGTGAAATCATTTGGTATTAGACAGAGTAAGACATTAAAGGTGGCCAATGGGATATAATGGGCTAATTTCCCAAGGTTCTGGCCACTTTTCCACAAGGTTCTGGCCACAAAAATTGTCTGGGATTCTGTCAAGTGACCAAATGGTCACTTGACAGAATACCAGGCAATTTTTCCACCCAAGGGAACTCCCTATGGGCAAGCTGATTATGGTTTGGTTATATACATAGCATTCTCAAACATAGCATACTATATGAAAGACTGTTAATCATAACTACAACTGTTTTAATTTATGTTTCCCACTTTTACTAACCATTATGTTTTCATTATGCTGAGACTCAAGATGTTTCAATGCTTGTTGTTCATCCCATTTACTCTTTTCCATTCCTTCAGCCAAGGAAATTATGTTTTTTGGAGGAGACTCAACATCGAGATGGCAATATGTTGCACTGATTTCCTTCTCATTGTTAAACACAAACTTGTACAGATGAAAATGGTTGAAAAAGAATGAAAACACAAAATCCACAACTGATGTGGTCCTGTGTTGAAATATTGGCACAAAATCATTTATCTTAACCTTGAAGTGCTCACTTGCTTGCATCAATGCCAGACCTTTAACATGAAGATAATTATGTTAAAAAAAGTAATTTAAATTAGACTAATTTTAATAATAAGACATTGACTTTTGAACATTTTGAATGGTTAGTTGGAAAGTAAATCTTGGGCATTGGCAGCGAAGACCTGATAAAAATGAGAAACATGGTTACCACTTTTTTGCCCCCTCCCCCTTTACACATAACTCAAAATTAAGTGACCCCTCTCAAAATAATTAACCAAAAAGGGTGACAAAAAACTGTTCAATAACTGAAAAAAACATTATGTAATTTTTTGTTATAAACTTGTTCTAGTCTTGAATTATGGTATTGTAAGCTTTTTCCAGTCTCAGTAATAGCTTTGCTGAAGTGTTATTGATATTACACAAAAATTGTTGACCCCTCTTTTTAAGTGCAAAAAGATCTTCATCCCTTTCCAGACTTTCCTCATTTCCAGACTTTCCTCATTCCAGCTCTTCCCTCCAGCTCTTCCCTCCCTATAAATATTCATTGATAATGACCTTGTCTTTGGTAAATACTTGCTAAATATAGAAGTCTTTCATGTGAAGTTGGCAGTGTGAAACAAACAAGAAGATTGAGAAAGAGAAGCAAGGGAATAAAGAATCAGGGAAGATGCAAGTGTGCATGAAAATTAATGGAGGACACTGGTGACCATGTTTTTTTTTTTAAAAGACTAAATTGTCTTATATGAAAATTGTACAATTTAGAGATACTGCTTTAGGTATTTTTTTTCATAAATTGTAACTATATAACAATATTTACCAAGAGTATTTTCACGAAGGTCTTGCATGAGTTGAAACAACGCTAAACCTTGTTGCCATGAGAACCCTTGTTCTGAAGCCCAATTGAAGCTTTCAAGATAAAAATCCAATAGTACAGCGAGTCTAGGATCTTCTTCTTCATCAAAACGTGGATAATCCAAACATTTCATCAACAATTCGCGCCGTTCCTCTTTAGATTCGCAACGATACAACTTATTCACGTCTTCCTGGCACATAGCTGCCGCCATGTTGTAATATTCAGGTGTAATTGCCTGCAACCAAGCACTACTTCCTTAAAATCAAGGCAAAACAATTAGAAACATGCCAACTAAATTACGTAACTTATGGAAATTATACAAAATAATTATATATAATTTATTCACGTGATTAATGCTAATTATGAATATTTGTATATTTCTTAACCTTATAACAATACAAAACTATTTTGATGGACTTTACTGCCCCCTTGTCATCTGTAGGTCAAGCTCAAAAATTCCCAAAGCATTCTTGATTTAATGTTTAATCATACAGGTAGTACAAAATGATAAACATACTTATTTATGTGATCTATTAGTGAATTAATTATAAAGCTTTCCTACACTGGAAAACACACGGGACATATTTTTTCCAAGTTAAATTCCCAATTCATGCTGAGATTGCAGAAACTATGCCAAGGTCAAAAGTTACATAGGTGTTTTTTTTACAAAATATGATTGAACATATTAATAATTAATCCAAGAATTGTTTTTGTATATTTTCCATGTGACAATACAATGAATGATAAATAAAATGAGTTTTGGCATGTGTACTGCATTGTCCAAAGTTCTATGGATTGTAAATGATTGAACAATTTGTTCGGGTATTTAATTTGTAAACTAATGAAATATTACCAGAAAAAACACCCTGGAACTAATTTTGACATTAAATGCTTTCTTGGTACCAAGAAATGCCTGTTGTTATGTTCAAGGAAGTGTCACTTAATTGTTCTTACAACTACAATCATTGTTTTTCAAAACATTGAATGTTTACAATCAAAATTTTGCCTGCTCAAATACATTGGTCAATATAAGGTGTCTTGATCCAAATCAAACATCAACTGTCAAATTATATCAAGTTTAATAGAAGAAGTATGCTACCAGTACAACTATATGATAAATACATTATTTTGATTATTGCTTGCTTGCTAAATAAGCAATGTTAAAGGCCATATGATGGCTTACACATATTATCCAAAAGGACATGCTAGTATGTATATTTTGCACGAACAATAATTTGTATATACACTTCTATATACATGTACTAAAAACCTAATACTACTAAAAATGAAGATTTTAAAAAGTTAATATTAGGGTTTACTTTATGTAGCTAAATGTTGATGTGTTTAATGTTAATGATTTAAAATTCTTTTTTGCTTTCATTCAGTGAACTATGCAGTTTGGTTTTCAAATGCAATAGCCGCATCTTTATGTCATTTGATATCAGAGTAAATGTTCACTCATTTGTGAATTTATATTGACACCTCAACTCATGTGCTCTGCATAAAACTAAAAGTCCAACCAGACAAAATATCAATAGCTAAGTCAATGCAAATCGAATCTTACAGTTTTATAGAAGATTTAAAGTTATGTATGTATAATAAATCCTGGATAAATTTGTTTAAACCAGTAAGAAATTTAATTTGTCAGCATATCTAGTAAGTTTTCAAATGTAAAATAATTTTATTTGGTCATGCTTTTGTAGACATACAGAAAGATCTACAATATGCCCAAGCCTTTAAATATATTCTACATTTTTCGTTTGTCTCTACTGATTTAAAGCTTCTTTTACATTATTTGCAAGTTACAGCAAATAAAGCTCCCAACCCAAGTGTTGCAGTAGCAGTGACCAACATTCCTTTGATCCAAGAGTCATTACCAAGTGAAAACTGAGACTCCTCAGACTGTTTTTTTTGGAAATGAGGAAGAATATTTTCCTAAAAAAGATAGATAAAAATAGTTCAATGCTAGTTCTTAGAAATTATCAGCAGTCAATAAACCATTTTCACTTTTTATTTACATACACAGTTTCACCTGTTTAAAGATTTGTTTAAAGGTGAGTTTGGAAAAAGTCTGACTTTCTTATGGGCTTGCTAGGATTAGCCATGACTCTAAAATTATTCAAATACTTCACTTTGAAAGTTTAATTAGAAAACAAATACCTTATATGGTTAAGTTATTTGATGGATCAGCATGTCAGGGCAGATAATATGTTAAGTAAAATACACAAAGCATAGAAGATTCTGTGAATTCCTCAGAAGCTTTGAGACGATCTGTTCAGAAGATCTGTGTCACCTTTATTGTAGACCTTGCTTGCTTGTTGGACATTTTCTTGTTATTCTTATTAATGCTCAAAACAGTATCCAACAGACTGAAGACATCTTTTCATTGTTCCAATCTCTATTGTGCTTAATGAAACAACTTTTTTAGTCAGTCTAAGTCTTACAACTGCTCCAACAGATCTCTTTTTGAATCAACAGTATTGTATATCTTCCAACCTATTTTCTTTGTACATAACTATATATTTATGATATAACTATCTAATGTTATATGATATAAATTATATAACTACATAGACCGCAACTTTATTATATTTATGCTCCTTGGTTCTATCTCTTTTTGGGTAAATATCGACAAAAAACCAATAATACTTTCTTTGCCTTTGGCGACATCATTTGATAAATCATGTGACACCTTTTATATTTATTATTTGGTCTGGTAATGGCCTGGAGTTTCGAAGAAAACTCCAATCCCTCTACGCTTTCCAACCAGCAATCTTTACACAGTAAAAAACTTACCCAGCCACCTTTTTCTGAAACCCATTGGCCAGCTCCTTGTAGAAGCGTATCAGAAGTTAATTCAACAACAATAGCATCAAAATTGCCGAAAGCACGAAGATGTTCGGCAACTTTTACAGAAAACGCAATTTGAGACACCAGTCGCCCCCAGTTGATTACATTATCTTGAAACATATTTAGGACAACTCCACGATAAACGTCCTCAACGTTCGAAGGCGTAATTTGAAGATTGGCACAAACATAGTTATAAACATTGTTTTGCTTTAAAATGTCTTCGACTAACTCGCGTAATCTTATTGCTTCGGGTGAAGGAGAACTGTTCACTGGTTCTTCAAGTAAGAAATATATGACATATTTGACGATATTGTATGTTTTCTCGATAATCTCGTTCTGCGAGTGTGAGGCCTTATTGTTTCGTTGACTGGAAGGGACTTGCTTGTTTGACGACGACGACGGTCTGTGACTTTGGCCGGTATTAGGAACTGGAGGCATATCTATTAACTGACAACGTTATACAGGTGTTTTTAATAGGCAAATAAGTAAAACACAATTAAACACTGTACGCGACCGAGATTGTAAAGACGAAGTTCTTTTATGATCTTCCTTTACTTCGGAAAGCGGTAGCTCTGAAACCTCAACCAACGGAAGCTCGAAGAGAGGATGACAAAAGAACCAGCGCACGCAATATTATATTCCAAACCAGTAATAATCAGGTTTTGCAGGGTAAATATAGCATATGACGTGACGTCACCAAGTAACTATGGTAACGACCTTGAATTAGCTTATAATACATGTCCAGAAATGACGTTATGTTAGCTTTATGGTTATTTATAACGCACATCGTCACTCTTGTGTGACGTTTATACATTCCGCTTTCAGATCGTTTGAACTTCCCCAGGAAGATACAACTCTACTTATATTGAGGAAAAAACTCATACAACTTTAGAAAGTGAAAGGCCACAGTCAAAAGTGAACTTTCAATGGGCTGGAAGACCTCATCACCCAGTGCTAAACCTCAACTTTCTAACAGAACAACACAAAGTCGCACATCTGTAGAAATCAATGGAAGTGAATTAGAACAAATAATACTCACAAACGAAGATCCAAGGACACACGATAGAATAACACAGCACGTAAAAAGCAGTATAGTTGGACAGATATTACGTTTGGTCGGAGACGGACTTGAAAATATCAAGAATGACACTTATGAAATAACTAATTATGGACAAGTTTGATCTTGTCAACCCAAAGTAACATTATACGCTTAGCCTTATACTGTACGTACGTATACACGGGAGAAACTGGTGTATTTAATCTAGAATATCAATGTTTCACGTCTTTTCTAATAGACCAAACGACAGCCAGCGAAATAACGTCACAGCATAGCTAAAAACAGTAACTTATTATATAACTCGGCTCACTGGTTAACTGGAGAACGGCACCCAAATCGGAGTACAGAAAAAAGCTGGTTCAGACGCGTTTCATTCAATACTTGGCGTACTTGTCATCAGTTACCTGAAGAGTCCTCACTAAGCATTTTGCAATTACTGTTGTAATTACTGTTATTAGACAGTATAAAACAGCTAAAAAACATTTGATCAGTTTCTTGTAATAATTGTTTTTATGTGTATATACTTGTATGGATGATAAACTCCAATTTATATTTCAAGTTGTCTCGTTGCTGTTCTACATTTTTAATTTAGTTTGTATTCGTGTTCCATACCATATTTAAACTAGTATTATACTCTGCGACATGTGACGAAGGTGGAACCCTGTGGACCGTGGTAGAACCATACCCATACGCCTACCCTGGCATGTTTTTGTCCGCCTAATAATACTCCAGCTATAACGAAATTCCTTGAGAAATGTGCCCAATATTCTTTGTCAGATAAACTGTTAAAAATAACATTTTGTTATAACCACATTTTTATATGGTTACTTGCAGTTTTTTCTAGGCTATAATGAAAACATATTGGGCAAATATTCACAAAGGAATATTTATCCAATATGTTTTCATTATAGCTCAACTCAACCGGCTGGATGGAGGAACGTTGTAGCTCACCGGCATTGCAGTTCAGAAGTTTATCAGTTCAGCTTTTAGACCCATAATTTTCGCGATATAATTAATGTTTAAACTTCCATGGTGGATGGACCACTTAACTGGATTGGCTATACCATACTAAATGCTACATGTAGCGTGACCCCACCAGTAAGCTCGATTTATATAACTGGAGTGAGATCTCGAGGGCTTTCGCACTACCATAATTCCTAATCTGTGCTACTGGTAAGTGACGCCAAGTTTATAATTGTAATACGGCATTTCCAGTCCTTTTGCTCGGTCTTTTGCACAGTTTAGCAGTTTAGTAGACCGAGCAAAAGGAATGGAAATGAAGTATTACAATTATAAAATTGGCGTCACTCGGCAATCCAACTATATAAAGTAAGTATCCAGCTCAGTGGACCCTGCTGGACCCCACTGGCCGCCATTTTGGTTTTAACATAGAATTTCAAAAACTTTGAACGATATCCTTAATGTGTCAAAAATCTTTTTGAAGGAAAAAACTTGTCGTAAATGTAAGCATTTGGTCAGAAAGCTACCGCACAGAAAACGCCAACAGAGGAATAGAACAAAACAAATTTTTTCTTGGGTGAGCTGTCTAAACATGTCCAAACTTTTGCGATATTGGATTGTCATTTGTCACACAAATATGAAACAAAAACTAAAGCAGATGATGAAATTGTTCATCATAAGTCTTCATACCTTATCGTGAGCCAAGACGACACAAAAGTTTGTGGTAAAGGTATGTGATAACTAAAATAAAGAAATAAAAAACGACTCGCGTGCTGTCATGGTGTATTAATGGACGATGGAGGAGCCTACACGAGAAGCTTGTAAATCACGCAGAGTTGCCGAGTGTTTTGCCTTCCATGTGCCCCCCCCCCAAATAAGATTTTAAGCAACAAAAATCATACCTAGAAAATAAGCTTTGATCACAGGAAACATGCTAAAATGCGCGATCGTAAAATAGATTTTTTATTATTATATATAACTCAACACCGACATGCAAAGGCGCTATTCGTTGTTCGTTTAATTATATGAAAAAATATTGTATACGTTTTTTGGCGTCCCCCCCCCAACAAACTGAAATTACCACATTACCCTGCAGTCCCCCTTACTACTCTGGGTACACTACGGGAGTTCATTAATACGTAGAATATTGCGCCATCGCAACCTCGTACCCAGGGTCTTATATCGTCGCCGTGGATTCATCATGCATCATGCTTCACTCTAACCATGGTTTAACCGATACGCTTTCCTGTACGGTCTGTTGTGAGACAAAGTAATAGCTTATCCACCACGGCCGGGAAATACATAACTATTTTAAAATCTCATTCTAGTCCGAAAAATCTATCGATAGTCACCAGCTGGAGGCTCGCATGAGGTAACAGGTTCTTTCCCCAAACTAATATTGCGTTTGTATGTGGTATGACGTATTCGAAACAATATTATGCGCTGCCCACAATGTTTCTTTGTGCTGGTCATTATCCTGTTTCGAAACGATTTAATATTTTGAATTATTTAAATGGCGGCTTGTTAAGTTGGGTTATATATATTTTAATGAAATGACAACTGACTGGTTATAATGCTTAAGTAGTCAACACCAAATATTACAAAATGCCGACATATGTTCGGGAGGCTCCCACACTGTAATCAATTATTAACATTCAGGTTCACTATATGCAGCAATTAATTACACGTATGAATACTTAATAACTTCAAGTATGTTTGATTTAACAACCATTTATATCTCAGTTTAAATAATTTGAAAATTATTTTGTGTATTATTCATATTGTTAACAAACATTAATGATCAGTGTCTGGGAACTTCATAACTTAAATACTTAAACAATAAATGTAAGTTTTACTTTTTCTTAAAATTATTACACAATCGCAGTTTCGATTTGTTACAATATCTAATTTTATTATGCCACAAATTACTCAACACATATTCCACACAAAATTTGCGTTAAAACACGCGTGGTTTGCCAAATTTCGTTACCTGAAAATGACGTCAATTTAACCCATCACCATGGTAACCGTTGACTTACTTTCAAGTCCCCCTGGTTTTGTATACGTCAAACATATGTAATCAGCGAGTTGCTTTAGTATATTTATAGTAGGTCTCTATATAACCTAGCGACCCGCTCATCATACCTGCTTATTTCTTAACGAACCCAGTTTCTTGGACAACACTTAAGTAACTGTCAATTCCGAATATACTTGTAGGTTATTAATAATAATTTATAATGGGGTGGAAAGTGAGAAGCAACGGACAAAGCCATGGCAGATCTTCGCCGCTACAAAGTCTACATGGGCGTTTGAACCCTCCAACTACAATGCAACCATTAAATATGAGCGAAGCTAGTGATAATAACATTGGACCAAATACCTGTGATTATCAAGTATGCAGGAGACGAAGATATGGAATACAACACGGGTTTTCAGGCAGAACAAATAGTACAGCCCGTCTGCCAGTGTATACGGACATTCAAAGTATATTACAGTTTACTGAGTTATTACCAGAGACAGGAGATTAAAGCATGGAGTCAAAGCTGCAATGTTGTGAAACAATTTTAGCTGAGTAATTAAAAGTATCAATTACTATCTTGGATAACTGCAACAAATCCCATGTGAAAGAAGCTTATCGCGTCGACCGCGTCTAGACTTAGTGTGAATAGAAATATGTGATTCCAATGTGCATGACAAAGATCTGACAAATAAATTAAACTATAAACAGATCCAATGCAAAATGCATACATTACGTCACCGGCTATTTGTGGTCGAACAAAAACAGTACTTGACCTTTGGGGTGAAGAACAGAGATTTTGTCACTAATACATGTAGTTATATATTTTTATGAGATTTTAAGATGTAAGAAAGAAGTTAGAGAAAATGTGTAATTATATCAAACTTTTTTAAATGTTTACATTTATTTGTTTAATTGCAGGTATAAGAGGCCTCCCCCTGCTGGGAAGAACGATGGGAATTTCACGAGTCTCTAAGACACTCTTAAACTACGCAATTGGTCTCCTGCCAGAAAACCACTTTAAGATATGCTTACTCAATTATATGTT
>JAOBAZ010008792.1:0-13508 GCA_026546875.1 Pteroeides caledonicum | reverse complement strand
AATACATTCTATTCAAATGGAAATTTTTATCCCGACGCAGAACGCGTCATTTGGATGCGCAATCGGAATTTCGAACTGGCTTATTTATAATTATAGGGACTGATAAAGGTAGCCATATTGTATTACAGTATACACAATTGTGTAAATCAAGATGCCAACATACATCATAAGGTACTTTAATAAGCCACAGCTGCTTTTTACGTGATTCAAGGTCCTCCACCGTTAGCGTTTGTTCTGATAAATTCTCCAGGTTAACTTCTTCAAACCCTGGAAGTTCTGCCGAACTAAAATATACCAAACGTTGTTATTTAAAGTAATAAGAAAAACACTTTCTTATTTGCCTAATTTTATCTAAAACCAAAAGGAAGAAACATGCACTTATTTAAATAAAGTATATAGGTGCTGTACCTTGTGGCCGATGTGTCCATAACTGCTCAATTAAAGTATATCTTCTTGTGGAAAATAAAGCTTCTTATAGTTATATATTCTACTCTATAACACCATAGAGGAAATGGCTTTTTATACCGGGAAATTAGCTTGACTGTTCTTTATGACTACAATATTTTTAGCTGTTTTTAAACTGTTGTTCGTTACTTTGCTTTTACTTTTCGGCGGCCATGCTGAATAACACTAATGATAGTTACCGCAAACAAGTAATCACCGCGGCTCGCAGCCAGAACATAGTCCCCGAGTCCAGTTTTCGCGAGGGATGTACGATGCAAGTTCCAAGTCGGGACATCTACGAGCCGCATATTTATAATATTTATGTTTATTATTAAAGACTTGTTTCCATTATTTCAGCTGTATGACTGAGGATAACGAGAATTATCCTGTTTCGAATAACGTATCGGCTAATTGTTAGCCTGCGCATAAAATTAAACCCCGAAAGCTTACGATTTAGTTTATGCAAGCAACAAGCAATCGCGCGCATGTTCAGAAACCTTACTTATATCGAGAAGAGATATGTACTCAAGCTAACTGCTAAGATAACTGGAAAGAGATCTTCGAATTGCCAAGTGACGCCAATTTTATAATTGTAGAACGTCATTTGCAGTCCCATTGCTCACACGTACTAAACTGTGCAAAAGACCGAGGAATGACACTGGAAATAACGTACCAAAATTATAAAAATTGACGTCAGATCCCGATAGTGCGAAGAAAAAGTTCGAGAAAACTTATATAAATCGAGCTCACTGGTACGGTTGACGCGTTCAAATACCGTAAACAAGCGCAGTCAATTTTAATTGCGCAATTAATGAAGTCATAATTGACGCTCGATCCAATTCGCTGAGCACGTGCGCGATAACCAACAGTGAGGCGTTGAACGTGCGGAAAACGCAACGATGGGTTGTGGATGTAGCAAACAGACACAACCAGAAAACTCCCAAGGCAAATGTCAACAAAAAGGTAAGGGAACTTTTGAAATTCTGTACGAAAATGTTTGCAACAGCAATGCCAAACTCGATGTTCGTTTCAATTCGGATCCATCTGCGAAAACTTGAAATCATGGCTCAGCCGATTGGCCTCAACTGATTCACGATTAAAAATTAGTTTATATTAAGAGTTATGTTTTAGTATGTCATAGAATGTTGTTTTCCAATTTAAAACTTCTCTTCAACAATTTTTGCCAGTCAACAACTTGATTATGAGCTCGCGTGATTTCTGTAGGACACGATATAGTCGATAAGAGCAAAGCGTAAACCAACAATTTTATAAAAATCAAAAGCGAACATTGATTTCATTAGTAGAAACACAATTCACAAAACTACTATAACATTTATTTCCTACGTTCTAAAATTATTAAACGCTGTTTTTTTAGAAAACTGTTGTGATAAGAAAAAGACTGCTAAATCTTTAAGGTAGTATACTAATATATTGTGCTCGTATATGTATATGTATATGTATACGTGTGTATGTGCATATGATGTATATGCATATATATACATGTATGCCTGTATGTCTGTATATCTGTATGTGAGCTGACTATCTATTGGGTCAACTTCTAAATCGGCTAAACCAAGTTTCCCTTTGCCTTCCTCTAACTCCACATACATTTCTATTGCAGCAAAATAACTAATTTCCCGGATTTGACTTTGCATAACAATTTAATGGCAAAATGTTTGACGCGGGAAATCTACGCGAGACTCTCTGCCAAAAGAACTCCCGGAGGTTACACATTGGATCAAGTAATCCAGACAGGCGTGGATAATCCTGGCCACCCGTTCATCGCAATAGTCGGGTGTGTTGCGGGTGACGAGGAATCGTACGACGTGTTTGCAGACCTATTTGATCCGATCATCGAAGCACGACACAACGGTTATAAAAACTCCGACCTTCATAAGACTGATCTGGACTGGACCAAAATTCGCGGCGGCGACCTGGACGCAAATTACGTAAAATCATGCCGCGTGAGGACCGGAAGAAGCATCCGGGGGTTAGCTTTGCCGACAGCATGTACACGTGCTGAGAGAAGAGAAGTGGAAAAAGTTGTTTGTGAGGCTCTGAGTACTTTGACTGGGCAATATAAAGGTAGGAGCAGAAATGGTATCGCAGTTTTATTAACCAATTCTCACCTGTTTTATGAGCACGCCACCTTCCCAAAATCAAATTGAAAACCTGACCATTCTAACCCAATCCCTAACCCAAACCTTTACCCACATTGGTACAAAGCTTTACCCACAAACGTAGCGGTGAGTTGGCAAATCGCAACTTTTAAAAACTAAGTTTTAATTTTTAATAATAATTTTAATAACAGAACCGGGATCGTTGATTATTTATCTCTGTGTTTTAAACCAACATGATTTTTGGTTTTGGAAGTACCGTTGTCTGAGTTTGTGTTCCGAACTTCAAAATGCCAAAATAGTGAAAAATGATATTCTCCCGCGATATTAAAGATCTTTTGAAACTATATAGTAACTTATTTTACAGTTTTGCATTCTGGGGGGTCGTTCTCAAGTTATGACAGACAAATTTTGAGCTTCGGTGAGGTCGCAACATGAACGCCAAACAGGTTAGCCGTGAAGTTTGAATATTTTTGGTGATATCAAGAGAAATCCAGTGAAAATTCACATGCACGACAGTATATAAACAATACATACATAACGTCTCTTTTAATTTCTTTCAATGCCGACAAAAGTTTTTTTATGAACTAAGCGTTTATGTCAAGACATCATGAAATCAACAGTGACTGCGCAAGAACGATAATTGCTGGGAAGGGGCTATATTCATATATTCACGTTCACCGTAAAAACAAAAGAAAGCTAGTTTTCAAAAGGAACCAGTAATGCAGAATATGAATGTACGAATATAACCCCCCGCTCATGTACTACATTTGCATATTACAAAAACTATTATAACTTGAGAATAAATCCTGGGAGCAAAAAACTGTAAAAGAGTTATTTCATTTCAAAAAATGTCATTTTTCACTGTTGTGGTAGTTTCACTTTCTTGATGTACTGCTACAAAACTTGCTCTGAGACATTCTTGATCTGCACTTATTTCGCGATCAGGAATTGTCACTTCAATGCCATCGAGGCATGCCCTCGCCCGACCCCCTTCAAATATCTCATCGTTTTAGCGTCCCCAACACCCACCCGTTTGGTAAACGCTACATTTGCCTGTGCTTTGGATTAAAAAACTTTCCGCCTCTTTCTCAAAAGTGAAACAGCCAACATTGTTGTCTTTTTAGGAAAATACTATCCTTTAAAAGGCATGAGTGAGAAAGACCAAGACCAACTGATCGCTGATCATTTCTTGTTTGATAAGCCCGTTTCCCCTCTTCTCACGTCAGCCGGGATGGCGCGTGACTGGCCGGACGCCCGTGGCATATTTCACAACGACCAAAAGAACTTCCTGGTTTGGATCAACGAGGAGGATCACACTCGCATCATCTCGATGGAGAGTAGCGGCAAAATGAAGAATGTTTTCCAACGCTTCTGTGAAGGTTTAAACAAGGTGTGTTCATGGTCAAACATTTCAATATGTTAAAAATGCATATAAACTGAAATTTTTTATCGTCTCATTCAAAATATTTGAGAAAACATTAGTATATCTTCTATTACAGCATAGTCAGTAGATGGTCTGGAAACTCAATAAATATTGAATAGAACTCATTATCTATGTTATTGTCTTGCTTTATGCAAGTGCAATATTGAGGTAAACAACCAATAAAAATGATTCGGAAAAGTACTCACCCATGAGTTTGAACAATAGAGATTTAAAGCACTGTTATTGGTTGATCTCCCCAAAATACAATTGGCACGTGACGAGGAGGGTGCACAAAGTTTGCATAAACCGAAACCAACATAGATAATGAGTTCTATTGAATTGTTGACAAGCTTCAAGACCATCTACTCTACGTCTTAGCAATAGAACGTTGTTTTATTATACGTTTCGGTCAAGAGCTTCTTCAGTAAAAATTAAGAGCCTCTCAGACTCTCTCAATTATCATTGTCTTAGTTGTGACTTTCTCAACATCCACATCAGTGATATGCCTCCCGTTTTTCAAATTATAACCGATATGGCAATTTAATGATACTCCCCAGTTGTGTGCACTACTGACCACTAAGACTGTTTTTTCACACTCTAGGTCGAGTCATCCATAAAATCAAAAGGTCGCGAGTTTATGTGGAACGAACATCTCGGCTTTATCCTCACTTGTCCATCAAACCTTGGTACAGGCCTTCGTGCAGGCGTCCATGTCACACTACCCCTCCTGAGCAAACACAAGAAATTCGATAAAATCCTTGCTAAACTGCGGCTACAGAAACGAGGAACAGGTGGTGTTGATACCGAGTCCACAGACGGGACATTCGACATCTCGAATTTGGATCGTCTCGGTTTCTCGGAAGTAGAACTCGTCCAGAGTGTCATAGATGGTGTTGATATACTTGTGCAAATGGAAAAAGCTTTGAGTCAAAAGAAAAGCATTGAAGACGCAATCCGAAAGTTGGAAAACGGGAAGAGCGAAAAGGATGATGGGATTGATAACTATCCTGACATGAGTTTGCATAACAATTGGATGTCGAAATGTTTAACGAAAGAAATTTACCAAAAACTTTCAAAGTTGAAAACACCAACAGGGTACACGCTGGACGAAGCGATCCAAACGGGCGTGGACAACCCAGGCCACCCATTTATCATGACGGTCGGGTGTGTTGCAGGCGACGAGGAATCATACGATACTTTTGCGGAATTGTTCGACCCTGTTATCGAGAACCGTCACAAAGGTTATAAGAAAACCGACAAGCATAAGACCGATCTGGATGCAAGCAAGTTGAAGGGCGGAGATGACCTGGACCCTAATTACGTCTTCTCGTGTCGTGTACGAACGGGACGGTCAATCAAGGGATTGGGGCTGCCACCTCATTGTACTCGTGCCGAGAGACGGGAAGTGGAGACGATCTCGACGAAGGCGCTGGCAACATTAGATGGCCCCTTGAAAGGAAAGTATTATCCACTTGGTGCAATGACTGAACAAGAGCAAGATCAATTGATTGCAGATCATTTCCTCTTTGATAAACCAGTCTCGCCATTGCTACTAGCATCAAAGATGGCAAGAGACTGGCCAGATGCACGAGGTGAGTTAGCCTATAAAGCGAAAGCCACAATATAAGTGTCGAACACTTGCAACACATCGCTTTGTTGGTGAGATTTTCACAAAGCATAATCGGTTGACCACGAATCGCCCTTACCAAAACGTCACATCTTGTGTACTAATTCACATGCGATTCACATGTGAATTACATGTGAATTTGGAACACAGCATGTGGAATTTTTGTAAGGCCGCAGATCACGCTATGCACTGAATTCGCGATTCACGGCTATAATCCAGTTTGTTCCACGTGTTTATTTTAGTACGGATCGCTCACGTGTCACGGAACACCTCTCTCACCCACATGAATGGCTACGGTGTACTAACTTACGATATTTTATTTCAAGGATTACTTAAGACGTTTTTAAAAATTAAATTGTCAAATTCAAGGGCTTAATTCCAAGCGCCCTTTAAAATCAACATTATTTTCAAGTAGTATTTAAGGAAATTCAAGAATAGCACGAGCCCTGGGTAATATATTATATTGACTTACTGTAATCGACAACGTGGCATAGAAATATAATAAAAACTTTGTGTAATGGAATGCATGTAGGAATACACTTGCGGACGCGATCTGAACATTAGGTTACTTTCGAACAGTAATGAACCTTGTACAGTAAACTGATGGGGGGAAAATGCTAGTTAATGTGGAAACATTATCGATTCATTTAGGGATTTGGCACAACGAAGAGAAGAACTTCCTGGTATGGGTGAACGAAGAAGACCATTTAAGAGTGATCTCAATGGAGAAGGGAGGTAACATGAAGAAGGTCTTCGAACGATTCTGTGACGGCCTCGATAAAGTTGAGAAGGCAATCAAAGCTCAGAAACGTGGCTTTATGTGGAACGAACATCTTGGCTACGTCCTCACTTGTCCATCCAACCTTGGCACTGGTTTACGGGGAGGAGTTCACGCGAAGCTTCCTAAACTCAGTCAAGACTCTCGGTTCGACGTCATTTTGGCTTCACTGCGTCTTCAACGACGCGGTACGGGTGGCGTGGACACTGCCTCAACCGATGGGGTTTTCGATATTTCTAACCTGGACCGTTTAGGGACCTCGGAGGTGGAACAGGTACAGCAGGTGGTCGACGGGGTAAAGCTTTTGGTAGAGATGGAGAAGAAGCTGGAAGCGAACGAGTCCATTGATCCTCTTGTCCCAAAGTGAAAATAACGGAGGTTGGCGAAGACTGAGCTACTCTGGGTACTTTTACAGGAATATAAGACATATAGGATTGTAACCGGTTAACAACTGTATATTTGGTATCGAAACCCGGTTGTTATGTGAGGGCTCCCTCGTGATATAATTAACAGTACCAGGCTAATAATGACACTACATGTATATAACGTATCCAGCACTTGGTTACCAGTATTCATACTTTTGAACAACACATACTAATAAAATGATCGCAAAATGATTCAATGTTAATGTACATCGTGTCACCAAAATTTTATATCCGCGTTTTATTCGATATCAACATGCGTTTCCCAAAAACTACCAAACACCTCACTTCTCCCAACAGCCCCTTCGTGGATCATTGCAGCTATGCATGAGCATGCGTACGTGCACGTGTACGTGCACGTGTACGTGCATGTACATGTACATATGTATGTAAACCTATAAAAGCTGGTTCAACCACGCATTGACGTCGCTCAAAGACTAATATGATGGTTCGTTTTTTGCAATTTTACGACATTGTACGTTGTTAACAAAAGGCGTTTCAATTGTCACAATTTATATTTAGGTTATACTAACAACGGTCTCGATTGTAAAGCCATCTTGCCTTCTCGCCAAGCGTTCCTTTAAGCAAGTTTATTCACCTAACCCTTACAAAAATTCAATATATATTATGTTAGAAAACCACATGTGAAACACATGTGAAATGACAGTGATCACATGTGAAACATTTGAAATGAGAGTGATCACATGTGAAATGATAGTGATCACATGTGAAACACATGTGACCTAATAGTGGTCACATGTGAACAGGATGTGATTACAAGTGAAATTGATGTGAAATACTTGTGATCACAACAGGGCTTCCACTTTTGAAGGAAATTTCCTTCCAATACCTTGCCCCTAGCAGGGGAAGGGTTAAATATTATTGTCCTTCCTTGGAAAAGTTCTTGGTTTGTTTTATTTGACGACGCCCTCCCCCACAGTGAAAGTCGTATGCAAATTTTTTGTGGAAGCACTGGATCACAAGCTAGGACATGTGGAATTTTGGTTAGGGAAGACAAATTTTTCATTACCAATCTCCTAAGTCTAAGATAGAGTTTTTAAATTAGGATTCCGACATTAACGTTTCAAATGGGAACCAAACCATGTGGCGATGTTGACAAAAACATCCGCTTGTGTTTCTACTCTGCGTAATGGATGACTGTCTTCAGGGTACCAGAACATTCTAATAATCACAAAATCAACATTAAAATTATAGGCAATATTAGTAGCCAAGAAAACCCTATTGGCTGAAGAGAGGTCCGAGGTTACACCTTCGCAAAGTGGGTCTGCCGCTCCACCGCTCTACCAATACACCCTTGCAATAATTACGTCATATGGTCTGGGAGCCTCGCTCCCATGAAACGTTAACGAATCACTTTGCGTCTTTTATTCACGACAGCAAGGCTCCCAGGCCAAAAACTATTCATGACGTAATTATCGAAAGGGTGAATTGAACAACAACAGGGAGCGTTACTAGGATGTCCCAACATGAGGTTTTGTACATTGTTTTCGAGTGTTTGGATATTGTGGTGGGACCAGAGCTCAAGTTGTTATACGACATCTCAAATAAATAGCAAAACGAAGTATTTTATAGATGACGTTGATCACAAAGAAATTCATGAGAAAAATTAGTTTACTGGTCGAGCTTGTAAACAGGCCTCTACTCAATACGAGAAAGGTCTGTGAACATTCGCTTCCTCCATGCATAAACTAAATCCTGAGTTTTAGGAATTTAATTTCTGCACAGGCTAATAATTATGCCCGGATTGTGCAATGATCAGGACTCAAACATCACGACAAAGGTCCGTACAGGTAATTGTCTTGTATGTCATAATCAAGGATAATTATTAGCCAGTGCATAAATTACATCGCTAAGACTCGGGATTTAGTATGTGCAAGAAACAATCGCACGACAGCGTAGCGGGGTGTGATTTGTAATCATAAGTTTGATTTTCAGGCCAAAATTCCATGACAAGAAATGTAGTTACAACTTCATTGCATTCATTTTGAAATCATACAAACTCACACCACAACCATTTAAGTAGGATATTTAAAAAATCTTGTGCCATTTCTTATTTTTGGGAAGTACGGTTGGCAGAAGTAGTTTGCACACTGCCTCTCATCAGTTGTTAAGTCCGGTTGGTCAGGGTTATTACTTGGATGGGTGACCGCCTGGGAAAAAATCTGATCTGGGTCTTAACCAAGTGAGCAGAGTTTAGTTGATCTTTCCTGTGTTTCGAGGGTTTTTCGCCAGGTTCTCTGGTTTGCCTCCCTCAGCAACATCAACCATCTCTGGGAAAGGAGTGGGGCCCACCCCTGCCTTATAGGAAGTAGCCAACCAAAGGGGAGCCATCTGGTTACCTCCCACGACGGTCGACTAACTAACTTATTTTGCAAGCATCCTAAACCGAATTACTTGCCTTGTATTGGCTAAAAAATGATGCAATTAATGCTTCAAAATGGTGCGATTTGGGAATTCATTGCACTATTTTTAACCAATCCCATTGCTAAAAACGCCATTGATTTCAAAATGAATATAATTAAGATAGTAATTTTAAAGAATTTAGTAATATTTAACTCACGACACTTCCACGCCGCGACTCTTCAATGCTTTATAATATTGTTTTCCTTGGGAAGGCGGAACACGAAGGTCACCACCGCCGATCAACAACATGGTTGGGCTTTGGACCTACCAAATGACAATGCTCAGGTTATTTCGTAAAAGTAGAAATTGAGCGAAATTTTCACCTAAACATTTTACTAAACCAAAGAAAATCGACTCACTTGATCAGCAAACCTTATCGGTGATTTGTCCAAAAGTTTTGCGTACAACTCTGGTGTTGGTAGAATTTTCAGCGAGAAATGATCGCCTCCTTCGAAACAACACCTTCGGGATTGAGGAAAAACAAAACAAGTCAGAAAAACTATTAAGTGTTTAGTAGAATTTGAGTAAGTTATAAATGAAATGTATTTAAAATCTATGTAGAAAACTCGATGGATACACCATGCGAAAAGTAAGAAATTTTTTTACTAAACTTTTGACTTGCAAAAACAATGCAGGTCAAAAAAAGAAAGGAGTGAAACGCTCAGTAAATAATGTTGTTACTTTTCACAAGTTGCATATTCGTCAAGCTTTCTATAAACATTCATCAACAAACCTTTTTTTAAGGCTAACCAAAGGGTTTTTTTATACGACGTTTCGGAGTGTAACTCCATCGTCAGGTATAAGAAATAACCGTTTATCTTCGTATTTTTTCAGCCGTCTTTATTGGTGATTTTACTTCTTGTAATATGTGAGCGGGGGTTATGTTGATAACTACACCAATGTGAACGTTAATATTGTTAAACCGTTTAACTTTATCGTGATAAAAATTATCAAAAGTATTACCAGTCAGGAATGTCAGTTTCGGAGAGCATTGCTGTAAAATAATACAGAAAAATGAGGCATAAATGATGAGCAAATCGAATTAGAGAAAAATGACATAAAACTTGTAACTGACCCGAGGGCTTGTCGGAAAATCTATATTTAGAGATTTAGATTTCACAACGTGAGATCGAAGACGACGTCGACATGTTGCGTAAAATACACATAATTACTTTCCTTTTCTACAGGAGCATCGTCGTTGTTGAAGATAATTTAACACTATAGTATATCACAATCGTATATTAGCAAATCAGAAAGCTTGATTTGTAGCACGTGATCAGGCAATTGATCATGGAGTCCCACCGACGTTTTCTCACATTATAACAGAAGGCATTTAAATGGTGGTTACTTACACGATACATTTGTAACAGGATTTCGCATTGCACAGGCTTTGTAGAATGTCTACAAAATAACACCGGAATACCAAAGTTAAATGTACAGATATTGAAAAAGCTTTTTTTAAGCTTTTTCAATATCTATATATTTTTTTTATCAATATTTTTTAATACTTATATGCATCTATGTATCTTTCATTTGTAATTTTCTTTCAAAGTGGAGCCTCTGAACCCATGGGGGCCACCATCTTCATTTTTGATGACGTTACTTGGTTGCTTCACATACTCCCACTAGTTTTTGTCCATTAATTGTATCATTTACATCATTTCAAGATTCACTAAGTAATGACTGATCAATAACAAATGCTAAGGTCATACTTTACTAACTATAAGAAATGAATTGGCGGTTATCAACTAGTCAAGCAACCAAGTTACGTCATCAAAATCCGAGATGGCCGCCTCAATAGATTCAGAGGTTCAACTTTGAATATAAATTACAAATACAAGGTAGATGCATAAATGTTTATTTCACGCCATTTAGATGTATTTAATTAAAATTTGTTTTTTGAGTGACTGATCCCTTGCACTGATCCCTAAATCACATGCAAAATTAGTATGTGTTTTATCCGATATAAAGCACGAGAGGATAGGGGAGCGCCTATAAAGCAAAAGTTACAACTCGTAAAACGATGAAGTTATAAACGGTTTCTCGTTTACTGGTCTCAACACGTCTGAAACTTTTGTCAGTAGCGTAGCCAGCCCGACAATTTAGTCATGCTATGCAAATATTTTCATGTTCAACAACCGTAAAAACAATGAATTTCGAAAGAAATGAATAATGATTTGAAATTTGCAGAGCATGAGTAACCTTGCAGGTTGGCCAGTGACTTTCGTTCGAGTCTACAAGGTGGTGATACATTGTTATCGGTCAGCATATAATTATAAAAACAATCTAGTTACCGGATATTGCCCAATAAGGTGAGCTGATATAAGTCCTCCATGGGAACCTCCTGAGATAACCACGTTGTTTTCATCTAAATCCTCGTGTTCCAATACTGTCTCTGCAGCAAACTGAGAAAACAAATAATATTCCAAAAAAATACGAAATGAGACAAAAAGGGTGCAAAGTACCAATATTTGGTGGACAACACAAAACAAAATGCTAAAATTTCGACAAAAATGCGAAGAACTTGGTGTAATACTGACGAACGTTTGCGCCAAAGTGAAAAGGGAAATGGAAACATATTTTTTAAATAATAAAATGTAGAAAACTATTTGATAACTTGTTTCACAATTTTGTCCTCTTTGTTTTCGAGATATTTTATTTCAAAGTTTGCTCGCCATGATCTCACGTCCGCCATCTTAGATCAAATTTTGAAGTAAATGACACATATTTTGATAACATTACAACTTGGGTAAAGTGTCAAAACTGCTTCTGGGGCATACAGATTGGAAAGCTTGTTTAAGATATTTCTAGGATGTTGAAAAGAGAATTTCTATAAACTTATCAAGTTTTTTGTTCATAACAACCTCCAATTCTAAAACTAAAAACTGACGTGACGTGGTTTTTGACGTCACGTATGCATTTGCATGCATCCAGGTCCAAGATGGCGGAACAGATTGAGAAGATTAGAAGTAAAATATCTCGAGAACAAAAAAAGATATGACTTTAAGGGATTGCAAAGGAAGTTTTTAAAAAACACTTATTGAATTCGGTTTTCGTACGGTATGAGTGATTATCAAGATCTCAGTTATCAAGCTCAGCCTTCGTCTTCGACTGATAAATAATTCTTCATACTCAACCTCATTCATTTGTCGATATCGCTATTCCTAATTCGCATTCTCTTATCCCCCTTCATACCTGTACGTCCCTGACATCCTGGGTGCCAATATTTCCGGGAAGTGATAATAATGAGCTTTGCCCAAATCCCAAGGAGCCTCTGAAGTTCACTATAGGGGGGTGAGATAGGGAAAATATGAACAGAGCAGAAGAGTACTGAGCTATATCTAAACAATATATAGTTACCTAGCAATATGGCGTAACCAAGGTGACACAAAGTTGCCGGATACACCAAAAAGTCGGCTACATACGCAGAATGGGGACCACCTACAAAGGGCGAAATGAGAATAGGCTATGGTATATACATGTATGCAACGACTTGTTTATAATATAACTAGTGAGCTCGATATATTATAACTCGAGAGAAATCTTTGGACTGAAGCCAGTTTTTATATTTGTAGTACGTCATTTCCAGGCCCTTTGCTCGGTCTCGCACATACCAAACCGTGCAAGGGACCAAGCAAAGCGACTGGGAATGACGTACTACAATTATCGCAGGTGACTTCAATCGGTAATTCGAAGATCTCTCTCCACTTGTATAGAGTACGTGTCGAGCTCACGGGGCCTGCATGTTGACGAATTATGAGATCACCGTAAAGAACGCTGGCCGGTAAAAAAATATGATATACTCGTAATTGTCGTCGTATTGTTGTAATCATCTTCCATGGCGGGAGAAAAACCTACCATGTGGCCACACAACTAACGGAAATTTATGACCAGTGCTATCTTTGGGTTTCATTAGCAATCCCTCGTAATCCTGCCATGTTCCTAGAAACAAGAATATATTAGTACACAAAATAACGAACTGCAAAGGACAGCAAAGGAGAGCGGAAAAGGACGGAGGAGTGGGGAGGAGGCCTGAGAAAGGAAAGGGTATGGTAAGATAAGGTTGGGTAAGGTAGAGTAGGGTAAAGTAGGGTAGGCTAAGGTAGGCTAAAATAGCTAGGGCAGGGCAGGGTATGGCAAGGTAGAGTAAGGTAAGGTAGGGTCGGGTAGGGCAGAGCTCTGTTCACAAACAGGCAAAGAAAGAATTTGACAGTGCAGTATCGCCTTGTACGGACCTGTCTTTCAGTCTACCACATACGTACATACAAAA
>JAOBAZ010008570.1:0-13512 GCA_026546875.1 Pteroeides caledonicum | reverse complement strand
TGGTATGGTATGGTATGGTATGGTATGGTATGGTATGGTATGATATGATATGATATGATATGATATGATATGATATGGTATGGTATGGTATGATATGATATGATATGATATGATACGGTGTGGTGCGTTATGGTATTTGATATGTAGTATATGGTATATGGCACAGATAATGGCACAGTCTGCTATGGTACATATAATGCCATACCAACCTACACAATACTTTGCGTTGTCATGACTTAGTATAACATGGCGTGATATGGAATATTATACTAAACTATGTCATGATATACCATACTTGTCATACCATATACCGTAGAGCATACACCATAGCATGTCATACCATACCATACTATACCAGAACCATCCTATACCATACAATACCAATTATGCTTGTACAGTAAATCACGTTCTATTTCTTTCAGTGAAATCAAAAATCCTAATCAAACCATACGAAGAACCCTTTAAAAAACTCAAAATACCAAAGAAAGATGACTCACCAAAGCCAGAAGCCGCAATGGGTACATTGGTAGCACCACCAAATACTTTACCATCAACTAGTCAACCAGTTACCGCTGTTACTACTGTCACCACTGTCACTAAAAACATTTCTAAGGCCCCTAATAAAGTATGGAGTCGAGAGGGATATTTGGGAGCTCAGTTAAGAAAACGAGAAGTCCGTTATCCTGAAGAGTCACTCAATAATCCTGAAAGTTCTTCAGAAAGTTCTAGCTCAAAGAACGCAAGTTCTAATGAGGAAAAAGAAGTTGAGGTTAGTGTTTTATCTTCCCCTCCTTCGGAGTTTTCTTGCTCCATTTTGGGGTTTCTCCTTTTTGGCTTTCTTCCTTTTGCTTGAACAGAAAACACGTTAGGTTTGTGTAGTTCGGCGTTTGTTTCATGACTGGAAGAGTCCGTCATACCCGTAACAGTTGGCGAACTGTGCAGTTAAATTGTATGACTTTTACATCCTCCATCGATGTCTTTTTTAATAATTCCATATTTGTTTTTCTTTTAAAGAGCCGGAATGAAGTCATTCATGTAGTTAAAACGGACCCAGTACCTAGTCATGCTATCTTTTCTGGAGTTGCTTCGTTTATGGGACCGTCCGAAACAAATACGTCATCGGAAGATCCCGGTCGATCTTCGGAAAACACGAGCCAATCACGTGATAGTGAACCAAGTGATAATGATTTCTTAGTTCTTGATGAAAATAATATTAAAAAACCACAACTTTTTCAAAATGATCCACAACAGGACAATTTAGACTATGAAAGCAATGATCCAGATGCTAAAAGATCACACTCGAACCTACTTTTACAAGCTAGCGTAAATGACGAAGGGCGTTTTGACATTGACCTAAGTTCGACGACATTAAAAGAGGAACTGGTTTGCCATGACCCCGGTCTTGACTTTTTTGATGACAATGATGAAGTAGCTACAGATATAAATCAATTAGACATAAACAAATCGTTTAAAGAACATGACGTGAATTTTATAAAGGAATTTGATACTAAGGAAATAACATGTGACAGTAATTTAGTTTTAACACAAGACAAAAATGTTCAACAAAAAGAAGATGAAATGCCGCCAAATATGGCTGAACAGTCACATTTGCTAATTGACTTTGATGAAAGTGGAAAGACATTGATCTCTGAGAAGACAACACTTCTTGACCAATCTAAAGAAGATAACAAAGATATTCTAACTGTACAAACAAATGAAGGTACCCTATTAACCAACCTCGTTCCCAAGGCCTTTTCTCCGCCCCGCGGGTGTCCGTTCAACCTAACGGTTTCCGAGTCCACGGGAAACTGTTAAATTGAACCGCCACCAAGTTGGAGAAAAGGAATACTTCGTCTCAGACGTATGCCTATATTTTGCTTTCATCAATAAGTGCTCTTTAAAACTACCAAACATCAAAGAGAGCATTTCAATATATACATTTCTTATTTTAGATAGAACTTTTACAGATGACTCTTCTCATAACCAGGAAGGAACAGTGGATATCTTACCACCCACCGCGGTGCAAACTTCGAACCAAACTTTTGGACGTTGTATCGAACTTTGCAGTGACAGTAATATAAGAATGGTTTGTAAAATTGCCCACGAACCAAACCAATTAATTCTTGAATTTAAACTGACCAATCACTGCCAGTCACGTGATTCTGTTGAAAAACTTTCAGTGATGATTGAACCGCCTTCTAATCTAGTAACAAATGTACCATCAAATGTAGAGATAGAGGTATTGGCGTTTTTAGATACGGTAAGTTTAGACATTTTTGTCGAACTATTTAAACCACTGATCTCTTAGTACACTGGATAGAGATTTCTCACCTATCAAAAATGGAGCTAGACTTCGGGGGACAAACAGCGGGAAAAGACAACCTCATGAGCGTCCTTATCCGTTCACTACACTAAAATTGATCTAGCACGTAATAAAAACTGAAGATCTAACCATTTAAAGACATGGTTACCCAAAAAGGACCTTCCTGAGGTTCGCGTCATGTATCGTTTCTTTGGACTTTGGTTCTCGGAAGTTCATTAACTCTAAAAGCTTCACTTCCGATTGGTAAGGAAGGTCTATCCAGTGTACTATAAGATTAGTGATTTAACCAGGTATATTCAATATAACCGTTAACTATTGTTTATTAACATATTTCAGATGGAACACCAAGTTATATTAACATATCAGTATCCAGCATTACATATGTCTTTGAAAGGAAATATCAAATACACTATAACGAAGACACCAAGGGTTTTATATTTCACTCAGGAACTTCAAATCAAACAATTATTAAGACCGTTACATATTACGACACAACAGTTTGGCGAGAAATGGACTTCGATGACTAATGACGTCAGGCAGTCTCTACCTATGACGTCACCCAAACGTTGTGATGACGTCATCGATGCTATCGCCAAACATATGCATTTGGTAGTTGTTGATATCATAGGTAAAGAGTTTTTGATTGTATATGATTTAGTTTCACAGCTCACTCTATTCCCTCACAACTAGAAATTACTATATTTCACATATTTTATTAAAATGAATTTAACGACGACTTATCGTTTAACAGTGCGTTTAATTGATGTTTTATTTTCGTCAGGACATGAAGGTATTGTGGCTGGAACAGTCCTTGGTGGGAATATCTGTCTTCTCCATTTTACATTTGTCAAGAATATTGAGATATGGATCAAATCAAGCAGTCAACTGTTGTCTGAAATAATAATGAAAGAATGTTTAACCTTTTTAAAAAGTTATTGTAAATCAAACTAAATTTTCGCGTGGTTAAGTTTCTGACACAACTGCAATATGTGTTGCGTCATCGTCATCTCACTACTAAATAACATATTATAAAACGTATAGAAATATTTTATATAGATTTATTTTATATATTAATACAATATCAGCTCTAAAATTTTATTTGTAAGTATTTTATTAACTGTGCAGTCAAAATGATTTACTGATAATCTAATCACAATTCCGTAACAATAATGCTAAAACACTTACTGTAGAATATCAGATTTTATCACGTGATATTTTAGGTAATCAGCAAGAGGGGTATTTCAAAAACTTTCCCTCCTGTAAAAAGTAGATATCAGGCAACCCCCCTGCATGAAAGATTTTTCCGCAGAAGTATTTCCTCAGTTACTTATCCATGTATATTTATATTCTGGGTTGAAAGCTCTTGATTCATCCAGTCACATTTTTTGTGCA
The DNA here is from genome assembly GCA_026546875.1 of Pteroeides caledonicum. Classification (NCBI taxonomy): domain Eukaryota; kingdom Metazoa; phylum Cnidaria; class Anthozoa; order Scleralcyonacea; family Pennatulidae; genus Pteroeides; species Pteroeides caledonicum. The sequence goes on along the minus strand of JAOBAZ010008570.1, from coordinate 9,797 downwards.
TAGACAGCTAATTTAGGACTGGACAAATAAATGAATGGCTCCATAATAAAACAGGGGCACAGACTAGATATATATAGGGGAGAAGTTTGACTTATAATTATGAATATTCCAATAGCTCGCCAACATTTTGCAGTATACCACCATTTTGGTATGTTATTTGTATAGAAATTAATGTTGGTTTAGTGAAAATACTCCTTTGCATGGAAACTGCAAGATATGGAGCACTTATGTTAGGGATACTTCCGCTAAATGAGGAAATAATTGTCAAGAAGAGATAATATAATCCTTTTAATATTCTGTGCAATTGCGAAATGCGTTTTAAAATACCAGTAATGCCAAAATACTGTTATTTCAAATAATTCCCATTCATAATTAATTGTTTTTTTTTAAACCCTACCGCGCTAATTAGGAACATCTTTTAGACGTCAGAAAATTTGATTAGTTTGACCAATCGTTGCATAAATTATCTCAAGAAATTAGCCCGACTGAAGAGAGGTTTTGGGTGTCACAACAGACAGTTTTACTTGTGCAAGAAACCCTATAGAATTATGACTGAATGGGATCAAAAGGGAATACATTTAGTCACAATTCAGTTTTAAAATTGCTTTTGTGTTACTTTAGGCGTGATGAAGCATGCTTGTTTTATTTGAGTACGATGTTTGTACGAGATGTACCGAACAGCTGCCGAGGAAACAAACACGTCATAACCTCGTCCCCAGGTGTTTGAGAACTCGCTGCTATGACGTCATTTCATACGATGCTCAAGTTCAGTTGCATTCCGATGGTTGTTGAGCGAAGCAATGAATTTGTCCTTAGCCGGGTTGAAAGCTTTTTCCGTATAGCTAAACGTTATGTTTTTCTCGCAAAGAGGCAGCATTGAGTTTGTAGTAAATGAAAGTGCGTTTGTGTCGTTGAAAGAGAAACAGAAACACGTTGAAATATTATTTGATGTAAATGTGACGCCAAGCAACAGCAGCCAAGGTGAATTAAAATGGGTCAAAGTGAACGGCGAGGAAAAACTCCGAATGAAAGCTAAGGTATGCTTAATTGTTTGCGTGTCAGCTTCACAAAATATATGTGTCGTTAATGTTTGTTTTGTTGTCTTTGTATAGGAATACATTACATCGCTTGGGAAGCCTGAAGTTGAGCAAATTATTTCAGTTGAGCAACTAGGCGATCAAGAAAGCGAGTGGAACTTGGCGGATTTTCTGTTTGACTTGGAAAAAGAATCGTCTGCTTGTATTACTGTAATTGACGACTCTAGGGTTCGTGTAGCTGGCAGTGCTTTGTCCGTGGAATTTGTTGTGGCGTCTATTCTGTCTTCACAAAATAACAATGTTTTGATGTCAAATTTGCCGATCAAACGACCACGACTTGGTAGTACTTCCACACTGGACGAAAACGACAGCGCAATTGGAGAAGAGCTTTCTGATTCTCTCGAAGCTGTAGAGAACTTGCTAGGCAGTCTACAACAAGAAGAGGATAGCATGGCCATAGCGGATACGAGCTGTAGTGAAATGAATATTGTTGATGCAGTCGCAACTTTACCTGAGACATCGCAAGATTTTGCCGCTAAACTTGGCTATAGTAAAGAAATGTATGCTTTAGCCGTGAAGAAGGTCGGCAAAGGTGCCGATAGGAACGATTTACTAAATGAACTAGTCAAATTAAAGAACTCGGCGAAGGAATTGAATGAAGAAAGATACAGCGAGCCTAAACAAGAGCGAAGACGGAACTCGTGTTCTATGATCAATCCAAAACAACTTCGCCCGATCATTATAGATGGCTCCAATGTTGCAATGAGGTAGGTATTATGTTCATTGAATGTTCATTTTACACTCGTCTATTGTGATTTATAGTGTATAGCATATTACCAGTTTAAAGTTGGACTTGACAAACAAGCTGTCAATTTCGTATTCCTCAAATCCGAGTGCAAACTTTGTTGCTATTTCTCAAACAAATTCCTACTTTCGTATTTCCGACTCGTGTTGTTATTGAGTTTGTTTCAATTAAATTCATTGTCAAAACGACTTTGACAGGAGTAAAGATGTGTATATATATAAAGAATACTCGCTCTCGCATACAATTTCCAAAACAAAGGCTTCTTTAATACAATATATTTTACATAGCTTTAAAGGGAAGTTGTAGTACTATAACATTTCCTTAATTTTTAATTGTGTTACGGCGATAGTTACTACTGTAGATAAAAGATAAGACAAATAAAATAGGTTTTTTAAAAGTTAGAGTAGACAATCAAAGATGCCTTAGTTATGAGTCATACATCTCCCCCATGGTGTCTACGTTTTGCTCGTATCTTTGGCGGATATCCAAATATTTCAGCGTTTAATAAAGCCCGTATTGCTTTCTTGTTGACAAGTTAACAATAATAGGTCGGTAAATGAAGTTTTATGCCGTAAAGATAACCCGTTTTGATAAAATGTCCGTGAGATACCTCCAATTGCCGTAGCATACCAAGCGAAAATTCCGCGGTGTGTTTAATATTGTCAAGCGCTGCAAAAACTATAGACACTATAAAAGGTTTTTTTATCGTATTATATATACACATATACAAAACGTTTTGTACAGATAAAATACAATTGTATTCATATTATGCGCGGCGTAACAGCGAAGACGAGAGGTTCTCTTAAAAGCGTTAAGAAACGAGAGATATTTCAGTGTGTTCTTTCTCGCTTAACACGCATTTTAGGGTGAAAAAAATGTGAGGAATTTTAATTTTTAATTACCTCGTCTGTCGAGGTTTTTTGTGGTGTAGTTGGACGCCAGGAGCTTCGTAAGAGAAGATAAAGAAACGAAAGCAATTTTGTACTGATAAACAGCTACTTTGTCGTCTTGAAAGCTTAAAGGGGTGATCATTGCTTCGCTTTTCTGTTTTGCAATGCCGTAGCTCCCTGAAGGTGTTTATATTTTCGAAATAAAAACATATTGAATTACTTCTAATCTTTTTTGGCACGGTAATTTATCTGAATGTTGTGATATTATCCTTTAGTAATAATTGACAAACCAAAGGTCATAGCTTGACTGTAATCTGATGCACTAAACGGAAGGAGTTTCAAGAGAAAATTGAAAGATTGAATCAAAAATCGGCGAAACCTTCCCTAAGCTTAGCAAGGCGGAATGTCTGTGTGATATCAAATGACTGAGCCAGAAAATACCATGCAAATGTATTACTATTAGGTTTTATTAAAGAAATCACTTCAAATATAAATGTTAGTTTAACATGTTAAAATATATGAACCTTTTTGTACATTGTCAACACTAAGTACATAATAATCATTCCTATAACTTTGTCAACAATTCCAACAATTCATGCAAGCTCTTGTTTGCTTTGAACTAACCTCTAGTGGCTAATGTGGCAGCAAACAATAATCTGATTGAGAAATTAATCACTTGATTGAAAATAATTGTTTGAAGTCTTTCACTGAATCCCTCCTATTCATTAAAATCTCTTTTTAATTTGTTAACTCAACACTGAGCAAGATCTGTTGCTGTGTGAAACAATCAACTTTTAAAATATACACACGTCAGTGTGTTTAGCTTTATTCCTTGATGGTTTGTGGGGGAACCCTGTTGGACAAAGAAGTGTTAATGGAGCATTCATCTAACCCTATCTTATTAGCTGGTTTTTCAAGCTGTTCTGAATTGCATGGATTTCTGCTGATTCAATAGTGGACAACTCTATGTGTCAAGGGGAGACCCCTAACACATTGAATAGTGTTAATAAAATATTAAAAAAAAATGTTTTGATGCTTATTACATAATGGTGTATCTTTCTAGGCTAATGCTCTCTTTTTTGCTAACACTTACCATAATGCTAGAACAATCTATAATGTTGTATATTATAAGAGAAAAGTCCTTAGACAAGGAATGCTTTAAAATGGCCAAGGTCCAAAATAATTTAATTAGACAAAATGTATATATTAGTATATGTACTTGTGGTCACGAAACCTAATTTTCCTGTTTCATTGTCTTTGCATTCTCTGTTCCTCCTTACCAGCTTAAGATCTTAATAATTCTCATTTAAAAACACTTATTATAAAACTTTGCAAAAATCTGCTTATTGCTTAATTTTGTTACAAGGTTAACCTGCCAGATAAATTTTTTGATTTCGTAGTTCCTGGTCCACTTAATTCTAAAAGATTGTAAAAAAACATTTGGTGCAAATTCAAATATAATTTGGTGCCAATTAATTTCAAACAAAATATTTACTGCAAAAGTCAATTGTAAATGCCTCGATAATTTGTTTTTTTATAATGCATAATTAACAATTAAATAAGAAAGGTTAAGGACATCAAATGAATTACATGTACAGATAAGTGTACAATGCAATCAACTTTCATATTGTAGTTTTAAATTTTGACCAAGCCTAATGTAACGATTTATTGGAAAAGTCAGTACTGGACATTGCAAGACTACAACTTGCTAATGCTAAATTTACAGTAGGTACCTTAACATTATGTTATAGACATATGGTTTATAGACAAACATTTTGAAGCCGTTTGAACTCATTGAAGGAAGATATAAGTATATAATTATACGAATCTTAAGAGTTTTTGCTGAATTGTATTGGATTTCTTATCTTGCTATTTTGCTGTGATGTGTAGAATGGTTTAGTATTGAGCCATTAGGTACACTTATCAGCAATATCCATCTCAGTGATGCTGTTATGCCTGGAATTGTTTTCCTAAAGCTTCTATAGTGTATTTGATACTATGTAGTCAGTGTATGAGGAACATTTTACAAATGCACATAATTTAGTGTCTAGCCTGAAAAGCTTTGCTAATAATTCACCGGGAGGATGTTTGAAAATTAAATGTGCAGAACTTTTTATTTTGTTTATATTTTTTTAACGTTACTAGTGTTTGAATCTTTTTTAGTCATGGCAAACAAAAGGTATTTTCATGCAAAGGAATTGCATTAGCAGTTGATTGGTTCAAACGTCGTGGTCATAAGAATATTTATGTTGTTGTACCAACATGGAGGAAAGAGTCCCCAACTGAGCAATACCCTATGACTGACCAAGATGTATTGAAAACCCTAGAAGAGGAAGGTCATTTAATCTACACCCCATCACGAACTGTTGCTGGGAAACGTATAGTTTGTTACGATGATAGATATATTGTGAAGGTTGCATGTGATAAAGATGGTGTGATTGTCTCTAATGATAATTTTCGAGATTTACAGCGGGAGAACAGTGAATGGAGAAAGGTTGTTGAAGAGAGACTTCTGATGTATTCCTTTGTTGATGATGTATTTATGCCTCCAGATGACCCGCATGGGCGTCATGGACCAACTATTGATGAATTACTAACTGTTGGTGGTTCTGGAACAAAGTCTAAAGTCTGCCAGTATGGTCGGTTTTGTACTTATGGTCGTCACTGTAAATACGCTCACCCAGAGCGGGACCTCCAAAGTGAAACAGTGCTTCGTGATTCACCTTCAAATTGTCCCCGTCCTTATTCTGAACCTGTGCCTATAACTGATCATTTTTGTGAAGAGTTCAAACGAGTGCTCAGTCTCCCTAACCTTCATGGCAGCCAGGCACAAAATGTTCCAGGGTATGCAATGCATAGTAGTGCATTACCACCAGCTCTACCATCCCGCCACCAACAACAGCTTCATGCAGCACCACCACCAATCCCACCTCGTACCAATAATGTTATATCACGAGGAATGAGAACAACCAATGAGAATCCTTATGCACCACTACCTGGTATGCAGATGGATCCACAAGTGATGCAAAGCCGCAGACAACCACGACCCCCACGCCAGCACCAAGATTATGATGCCTTGCCTCTTCCTATCCATGCAAGAGGTCACATACCGCCAACTCATGCTGGCCATGGTCGTTATCACCATTACACCAATATACCAAATGCTGTTTACATCAGTAATGGTACACGACTGAGAGGTGGACCATATGACAACATACCACCCCCAGGAGGACAGCTCCCAGTTTACCCAACCCGTAATCATGGGATATGCCCACATAATTACTACAGATCTCGTGCACCACCCACAGATGATGGTGACGAAGACGAGAAGCCAGCCTTACCTTCAAAAGGACGACTCAATTCTGACTCGAAGACATTAACCAAAGCAGATGTGGACAAGTTGTTGGCCTATGCAAAAAAGTTTGATGAAGCTAAAAAATCTGAACAGATGAAAAAGCAGAAATCATGTCGTGAATCAGGTAACGATGCAATTATACATGCTGTTTTTAATGTTGCTTAGTCCATGAGATATTTTTAACAGAGTATTTATAGAAAAACACAATGTGTTGGTAACAGTTATATACTATCAGCTATATATTTATTTATTTCATATTTTCTTTATTACTTCTTGCCAAAAACCATATTGATACTTGTTACTTTAGTTCTTCAATTGTGCTTGAACTATATTTTATTTCCCATAAAATGTGAGTTCAAACCTCTCTGAGATTTTTCTTAGTTATTCAGTGTCAACAAGCCAAATTTTTTTTATTTATACTGAAACATACTGGGCTCAAATTTGTTGAAAATTGTTTTATGAATTACCATAGTCAAGTAGATGGTCTGGCAGCTTGTTCAAAACTCAAACGAACTCCTCTACGGTTTATGCAAACTCTGTACATCTTCGTTATGATGTGCTAATTATCGTTTTGGGTGATCAACCCCTAACAGTGCTTTAAATTTCTGTTTTTCAAACTCATAGATGAGTGCTTTTTTGAATCATTCTTATCACAAAGGTCCAGAAACTTGCATAAACCTGGACAATAACTTAGATAATGAATTATATTCTATGTTTAATGAGTTTGCAGACCCTCTACTGGCTATGGAATTACAAATATTCAAAGAAAACTTTAAATATGTTCCCATATTGTTATGGAAGTTGTTTTCAGGTTAAGTTAAATCGAACGTCGCACCATATACAGCGACTAGCAACACTATAATAGTGTCCACCCAGGTATCAAAAAATGTTTCTTCAAAGCAGCCGATACTTTGTTTGCCTGAAGAAATATTTTGAGTTTTCTGTTTGTTTGGCACATTTTGTAAAACGTATGAAGTCAGTCAAATAAGCAAACTAATCTTGGCGGGTTGCCACCGAGTAACCAAGAAACGTCTAATTCATGTCCATATAAGAATCTTAACATGACGTCATGTTAGTATCCTTACGTCAATGTGAATGAAAGTAACAAGTACAAGAATGTTTTGGAGACTATCAAGTATTAAAATGAAAACAATTATGCGAGAAAATGTTAGTCTCTTTATGTTAACATGCAATTCTCAACAAACGAACACGACAAGAATCTTTTTGATTGGTTTGCACCGTTAAAATTATATGAAAAGTCAAGTGTGCTGAGGCAGACGTTTTAAAGACCAATGTATTGTACTTACAAAAGGTCTTTATGCGACCAAACAAATGAACATGTGAAGTGAACTTGAACCAGTCATAAATTATTTGTGAGTCGCAGGGTAATGTCATGATTATATCATGCTCATATCATGTGAATCACATTTGCTAACAAGTAATCTACGTGTGTTTCACGTGTTTTGAATGTGAATTGGAGTCCAATGTGTTAAAGTGAGAGGTCTTAAAACAATTAAGAATTCAGTCATTACATTGTACTTTGATTAACTGTGTCGTAATGTGTTTTTGAGGATTCAACTGTTAGTCGTTGTAGAACTGTACCAGCATATTGTGGTATTCCTATGGTACTTGGTCCCAAAACTATTTTATGTTTGTGAAATGACAAAGTATATTCCATCATTAGTAAATACTGAGTTAGACAGAAATATTTGTGTAGTAGACGAAAGCAAGGATGAAACGACGGCGACCAGGTCAGTTCTCATTTAAGATTTATGTAGAAATAAGATAAATTTTAGACTAAAATGTTTTAGTTTTGCAGTACGCCTGCTGCAAAGTTAATGAGAGGTTTATTTAAAATAACTTTTAAAAGTACAAAGTAACTTCTTTATCATGTTGATTAGTATAACAAGTTACGTCACACATCAACCATCACCACTTGCGATGTGGGATATTTAGATATTTACATCGATGAACTGACTTTTGACATAATTTTAAACAGAATTGTTACACAGCTAAAATTCTCACGTGTTTCATCAGGGTTGATAGCTTATCATTGATCAACATTGATATCAAGGTTGATCAAGGGTTGATGAGCGATCAAGGTTGACGCATCAAGCATGAACAAGGTTGATGGTTTATCAACCTTGATCATGCTTGATGCGTCATGATAAATCATGCTTGACGCATCAACCATGATCGCCATGATGCATCAAGCTTGATCAAGGTTGATATCAACCTTGATCAAGCATGATACATCAATCTCGAACAACATTGATATCAAACATGAACAAGATTGATGTCAACCATGATCAAGTATGATATCAATACTGATCAAGCTGGCCAGCTTAACCATGATCAAGCTGGCCAGTTCAACCATGATCAAGTTTGATACCAAGCATGATCAACTTCAGCGTTTTTCCGCGTGTAACTGGTTTGTTCAACATAAATCAGTTGACAGAGTACTGTTCTTGACTGATAAACGCAAAGCGCGATAAACAATGTTGTCCATTGGACGAACAACAGAAAACACTCTTGCTCAATGGACATTGTTTACTTGATGCAATATGGTAGAATATAGTTCGATGTCAATTAAAAGAAATCTCGGAAGAACAGTTCGAGATCTGTGTGCTGGTCACTTTCACGTTGTTAACAATCCTTATCCACCATGTTAACATCACTGTATTTCACCAAAAACCAACAAGACAAATATTGAAAAATAAAAACCAACAACCTTGCTGAGATTTTAACCCGGAAAGCCTTGGTGACGTCATTCTGTCGTTGGATTACCATTGAAATAGCCTAGAAAAATTTTAGGGAAAGAAGTTGCTTTATATAGAAGTTATTTTAAGTAATAAAATATTCATTGATATACTGGCACCATGTCACCATGTCTTTAGTTTTAAAGTCCAGGTTTGTTGAGCCAGTGTGTCTTAATTGGGGGTTATCTGTGATTATTTCTAAGAAGCTCTACCCACGGAGTTATGTGAACTTTGTTCCTCAATAGAGACGTGATGTCTCCATATACCAATATATACGCCGCCAACATTCGATCAGTTGACAAGGTCAGTGAACCAATTGGGGTTGTCAGATTTACAGTATACATGTTTCAAATACCTTACCCAAAATGCTACAGCAGACATTGCACAATGAATTATGTAACAATGAATTTTCACAGGAAAAAGATCGAGTTTTTATAAAATACACCCAAAAGGGCCTTTTGATATTTTTAGTTAAAAGTTTTTAGAGTATGAACTATATGTCATTTTTTCAGGAATCGTAATGTATGCATTAAGAAAAGTTTCCTGAGATTTTTTATTGTTCTCTTTATAAGAGAAAATTCAGATTTTATTTGTCATACAACCGCTGTAAGTTGTACTATAATCCAGTTTTTTGAAACATTTTATAAAAATTGTCGTGTTTTTGTTCTTTCACGGCCACCAGTAATAAAATACTTCAATGGTATTTCGACATATGTGAACCAATCTTGGAGTGAAGCAAGTAAATGTTCCATTCTTTTTAGAAATGGGTTAAAATTTAATAGTTGTGTTATAACATAAAAGATATCTTAGTACAGTTGTACAAAACATGGAGTTCAGTTGACAACCAATTGTTTATGAAAGAGTCATGAAAGAAATTCAAAAGAACTTGCTATTTGTAAATACAGATAAAGCAATGATTAAAAAATAATCAAGGGAATTTGATAGGGTATG